>VWYO01009572.1:0-17315 GCA_013400275.1 Rhadina sibilatrix | reverse complement strand
CCCAAACCAATACCAAACCTTCAAATGAAGTGATTCTTTTATATAATCTGCCCAAAGACTGTCTGAAGTTTAATTGCTCTAACTTTTAGCAATGAATAATAGCCACCTGTACAACAATCTGATTACAGAGCACAGATTCCATTTGTTATAATTAAAAATCTTGTTCAATGCCTTTCACTTCATTGGTAATTTGGTTGGAAAATTCAGAGTCATTTATGAAAGTTATAATCAGGGTCATTTATAGATCACACCATCATACTCACAGGCCCGTGAATCTCTGCTGTGCAGTGCTGGGACAGACTAAATCTAAAGGAAACAAAAACCTTCTTTGCAACAAAACCATCCTTTAGTCTATTTGGGTCAGTCCACTAATAGCCAGGAATTCCTGTCATTGCAACAGAGAAGACTGCAGGCAGCATGGCTAGAAATACAAGATCCTTATGCACTGCAGCTTTGCAATGAAGTATCAGTTCTGATTTTTAAAAAAGCCCTCACCTCACTCTCAATAGCAGCTGGCATCCAAACTTCATGATAGAGTGTACAGAAATATGCATCTATATCGCCAACAGCTAAATCCAGTGCTTTGGATTCAATATTTATCAATTGCATTTTGAAAAATATGTACTGAAGTGCTCCTGGCCACATTGCTGAGTGAAAAAAAAAAAAAACAACCCACCAAAAAAACCCTCAACCAAACAAACAAAAAACCAATCTAGCAAGAAGTAGGAACATCACAGGATAACATCCAAATTCTCTCCTGGTGAAGTACAAAACACTGTCTGCCTCTCCCAGCAAAATGAACCAATGACCTACAAATACCATAGGACTGTAATATACAGAGAGATAAACCATGAGGAGGGCATAACTTTCATCCCGAAGTACATTTTTGATCACAGAAAAGGCCTGAAGAAAGGAGAGTGTGGAAGCTAGATCTTCCATGATGGGGAGGAAAACAAGGTTAGGACTACAGCTAAAAACTTTGTTACTGATGCTTTCATAGAGTTATTTTAGACAATGATTTAGAAGCACACATTTCATGTAAGGAGCAACAACACTGCATGAACTGAAACAGTATTTAAACCACTAATCCTTTGCATATTAGCTCCAAAGAACTGATTGAGTGCTATGCTTCAGTATTTTTCTTTTTTCTTTTAGCTCCTTCTGAGGGAGCTTACATGACATATAGCATAAACTTTGAAGGGTCTCATTTATGAAAAAACAACTAATCTCCAGGCCAGGTTTCCTGCACAAGTCTTTTTGGGGTCAGTTGGTACCATTCTTGTAGATTGCTGACAACTACCCTGGGACACTGGGATCTCTCACCACAAACACACACCACACCCCACCACCCAGGCAAATCTGCTACTGAATAAGGATTACCCTAAGAGATAGCATTTCTCTAGAAGCTGTTTGTCTAAAGCACATACATCTCAGCAGATTTAACAAGGCAAACAAGGACAGAATAAACTGTATTTAGAAAGAGTGAACAGAGTGGGGACTGTGATCAAGGTCAAGTTTAAATGCAGTCAGGGCATGCCAGCAGCTCTGGTAGATCTATCCAAGCAGGTCTGGGATGATATTAGATTAGTCATAGGAACATGGTGCTCAGAGCAGGTGTCTGACCCAGATTCACTGCCAGTGATTACTTGAAAACAGGATAAAGAGTGCCTTTATGTGCTGTGGTTTCACCTTGGGTATCATTTCCCTCTCTGAGCTCATCTTAAAAGACACAGCTCTGTATGAAATGCATGGAGAACCAAGATCTAAATGGATGGTACCAGTACCAGAATGATTACCCCAGATGGGATTTGGATCCATCCAGGCATGTTAGAAAGTTTTGTCCATTTGGAGATCTTAGAATGCTCTGCTTGAAACCAACCTGTAGTCCACACCAAGGACTTTAGGGATGCCTGCAGTACTCATCAGTGCACTCTTGGTAATGAGTGACATTGAAAGCATGTTTTTTAAAGGAATATTCATGGCTGCAAAGGAGCTATCACATTCTTATTGTAAAAGCTGTAATGACTCTCTGGGGCCTCAACACAAAGAAAGCTACGCACACCCATGACAGATCTCAAACAGCAGCTCTCTTTCTGATGAAGACAGAGAAACGAGGCACCTCAATAACTTTCCATGCTGTAGAGAGTTCTAGTCTAAATCCTTCTCACTTTATCCCTAACAACCTGAAAGGAGTAAAATCAGGCTAAAAATACCATGTTGAATATTAAAGTGGTTGTGAGTGCAGATTCTAGACTTGCATAAGCAAAGGATGAATTAAGAACAGACTAATAGCTTATGTCTAAATATGCTTTTTTCAGTCCGTTCAATTTACAATACATTTTTAATGGTATTGACAAGCTGCAGAGGGATGGGAAAATTATGTGCTAAAAAGCAAAACCGAGGTGAGAAGAGGAAATTAAATCTCCATTTAGCAGAAAATTTATCTCAATTTTTGTTTTCCTTCCAAAGCAAGATGAAAACAAGGACTGTTGAAACTTCCCAGTAAACAAAATCTCAGTTCCCATCAATCAAACCCTCATTTTATTAAAACTGAAAGAATTAATTTTTCACATATTATTTATATAACATAAAAGCAAATAACCATCATGAATTATATTTCAAACTTTTTTTTCAGATATCAGATTTTGATAGAGTACTCTAATTCATCTTTTTCTAAGCACTGCATTATCAAAACCATAACATTCCTAAATGAGGTTAATGGCAAAAATACAGAAAGAAAAATTTGATTTGAAAATTTTTATTCTGGACTCCACTATCTGCCAGAATTTTCTCATCAACTGAAATATTATCAATTTACTAATACATAGAATGTTGTCTGATTCAGTAAAAAAAAATTAGTTTCTGTGCACTATCACTGACAAATTCTGCTTTGGTTCATACTAAAACCCTGACTCAGTCCCAAACATGGACATGAAGAGAAGACATTATCCTCAGTTTCCTTTGTAATTTGGTATAAACCTGTTCTACAAGTGTAGCCAAATCAGTATTGTATGGATTCCTATCATCCCTTATTGAACACTGTATTTTCAATAGATCAATTTTCAATAGAGCAATGACATTTGTATCATTTAATGTCATTCTAATTAAAGACAACTTATTAAATTTAGCACAAGACGATACAGTTTATGCACTAAACAAATACAGATGGGTATTTTGGGAGTTTAAATTCCACAGTCAAAACTTAGAAAGAAAGGGAATGGAAGGAATTATCAACCTTATTCTACAAATGGGAAAGGAAGGTAAAACCCAGTGAGAAGCTCCAGGCAGGATGTGGTTCCCACAGAAGGAGGTGGTAGAGCTGCCCTGCAGGGACACAGCTATTCTGTGTATGGCAGCAGCATGAGATTTGTCCAAAGTGACACAGGAAATCATTATCATATTTCCTCTAAATAAAAACTTGTTGTGTGCCAATCCATGTGTACTCATTGCAGGATGCCGCTTCTCCTCAAAGACCATGAGATGTCTCAGAGCCTGCAGGAAGGACATAAGCTGAGGATACCACAGTGGCCCCTGCTCAGCACAGAGCACTGCACCTGTTGGCATTTAAACAAGGGGTTTCCTTTAAATTTCATTTTTTTATGACTAGATCAAATGCAATGCCCACTGGTTAAATACACCACCCCCTCAATCCCCTGCGAAGGCCCTACTGTTCAACAAATCACAGTTGTCTTGCACATCCTGGAGCCTCCAATAGTCAGGAAACTTTTAAAGCCATTTGACTCCATGCAGCTTTGGCACATAAGCAAAGTGGGAAGAATGAAATGCTCCCACACTCTGCAGTCACAATGGACATCAAGGGCAACATACACTGTGACAAGAATACTGTGTAGACTATGGGGCTCAAGTGACACATTCATATAAAAGATTTACTGTTCAGATTAACATGCTGAATTTTGATCAGACACTTTGCATTTCATTACCGTAGGTTAGTCCTTACTCTCGTTCATAGTCAAATCTCTAGACTTACTTTTCTCCCAATGGCAGGACGTATTTGCATTAACAACTTCTTAAGTTGCTCCATATCACAGCAATGTGCCACGGGCTTTTCATTGCATGACATACACTGCCACTCCAGCACAGCACACACAGAATTCCCTCAATATTCCTCTGCTTCTGGCCCCAGTCTGTCCTTGCTGCAGCTAATTGTTAGTGCCTCTCTTCTCTTCATGAAGTTGTTTCTCTACAGAATCACCAATACCATTTTTGCCTCTCCTCACACCTTCAGCATACATTCCTACTGCTTGCAGACAAAGTGTGTAACAAACAATACCACTGTTTAGGACTTTCACTAAGAACAATTCTCTCTGCCTCACTCTCCTGTCCTCTCACGGATGTGCACACTCCGTTTTACTGATGCCGCAGATTCTCAAATGGACTTTCTTGCTGAGGGTGTTGTGTCTCACTTTGTATCATAAAGTGTCTCCTTGCATCTCCTTTTCACCCTCGCTGGTTTTACTCTCGTGATTTACAGCATTTACAACCAGCCTTTCCAAAATTAATGCCCTATTTACCCACAGAAATGATACAGCTTGGTTAGTCTCCCTTTAGAAGGACTCTGACCAAGAATGGAAAAGTAGTAAAGCTGACATGGGAGTCAATTAATAAAGAATTAAAGAACAGCAGTATAATTAATGTTACTCCATACAGATTTCTGGAAAATTGGTCCTGTCAAACAAATCCAATTTAATTTCTTGGTGAAATTACGGATTTGATTGATAAAGGTAATGGTGTACGCATGACAGGCTCAGACATTTGGAAACTCACTTGGCTTCATTATTTGAACACATTCCATCACTGGATTTTCAGCCCCCAAACACCCTGCTCTCATTTTTCCAGTCATGTCTTTCAGTGGTACAAGTGGCATCACATGGAGATGTGACCTTCCCCCATTCCCACACCATGTGTGACCTACCACAATGTACAGATCCTCGTTAGTATGCAGAAAATTACCAACATGTATTTCTGAGCACGTGTGAAATGAGGGTAACAAGCTCCAATGCCATACCACATGGAAGAAAATGCTATTTATTAGCAAAATTTGAATATGTTGGTTTTATCCACTCACTCATTCTCTCCCTTTCTCAGAGTTCATCCATCACACTGTCAAGTGCACTAAGATATGTGTTCATGCAGTCTGAACGAGGTGATTTGCACAGGTCATGGCAGACAAGGGGTATCAACTACTAGAGTTCCCATCACTACACTACTTTTTTTCTTGACTGGTAATGACAAGTTAGTTTTTTGGCATATCTTTCATAATTTTTATGAGTCAGCAGTTGAAAACAGGTGGTTCTTTGCTTCCAAATCTTGTACCTACTTAGGCATTGCTAAGTCTTAGTGAGGTTGCAGGTCAGTAGCTGATTTTGTTTATATGGAGTACGTCTGAAAAATAAACATTTGCTCAGTCGGTGTAGCTCCCTGTTGGCATAACAGGGAAAGAATTGTGATCACACACACAATGTGTTAGTACCTTGTGGCCTTTCAGTGTCCTTAGAAAGTGAGGTCCTTTGCTGGAGAGACATCTGTACTGTGACTTTTGGGGCTTCACAGTACAGCACATTGCTCAGTTTTATTGCTGGGAACAATGTTCTGTTATCAGTACATGTCATTTTTTTCACACTTATTTCACTGTTATTTCCAGTGTTTACAGAGACACATTTGCATCTGTATTTCATTTATACCAATGTTAGTATTTCTGCTACAAGCCTCCAAAAGTTTAGTTACATGAGAGGAAAACCAGCTTACTATGAGAATCTCCAAAAGGAGAAAGCACAAGATACAGAATCCAGCAGAAAGGATGTGCCAGTCTGATACATTTACAAGGCACAAGTGAAATAAATGAATTCACTTTTCAAACAGCAAATGTGTTTACTGGGCTTAGCTTGTGTGATCCAATGGACTCTCCTAGCCTCAAGCAGAATTTCTCCAGCATAGACCAATAAAAAAGACTTTAGACAGCTTGGAACTAGACTTTGTATCCTCCAATCCTATGAGTTGCAAGCTCTTGATGTGCTTCAACTGCAACACTCCTTGACGTGTGGACTCTAGCCACAAGCGGAGGCTGCACATGTCCTGACCACGAATTTAACTCACTCTTTATTTCACTCCAGGAACCAGGATTTGAGCATCTGTGTTTCCCACATAGCAATTCCACCTCCAAGTTGCTTTCCAAGCAATGCTGCTAGCTCCCTGCAAAAGGCACAGTTCACAAAGAATTCCAGAGCCCATTCCAGAGTCCTCCCCAGACAGATGGTGCACACTTAGGCCACATCTCCTTCCTACTCTGCTCTAGCCTTGTTGCCTCAACCCCTGCAAGCAACAATCACATGTTCACACACCACAGAACAACATCATCTTTCAGGACTGAATCCTGTTCTTCAAGCTGAAGAAAAAAAAGTCCATGGAATTTATTTCAATTCCAGTAACAACAAAGCCATTTGGGAACAGGGGAGGTTCCTGCTAAGTGATGTGCAACGTGGACACATCAGTCCCCTCCAGAGAGTGCCTGAGTGGTCACAGGGTGGTTCATGGCAATCCCTTATGCAGCTGGGGCACTGCTCCTCCCACAGCACCCAAAAATGATCGAGCAGGCAATGAATGTTAGCAGCCATCAATAACTATCAGTTTAGGATGGATTCAAAGGTTGAAAGCTTCCCTTTACACAAATGCAAAATGCCCAAAGCCTCCCAGTCTTTCCATTGATCTGCCCTTCTGCAGTCACATCTATTCCTAATGTGTCTTATTCACTACAGCAGGAAACAGAGAGCTCAGGAGAGCACTACAGCCATTTGTCACCATTCTGCAGATTAGTCCACTTTGTCTCAATGTTTTTGGTGATGACACTGTTCATATGCAATGTTTCACTAGCATATAACTCTTAAAAACTTAAGAGGTTAGGCTAAAACCAACCAAACAACGTGAATGTGAAAATTAATTACTAGGGAACTCTACAAACCAGAAATTCAAACATGACAGAACTGTATAAATGATGAGAACAGGGGAAACTCTGGAGGAAACTAAGGCAGCCTCTCTCTGAAAATACTGAAAAGCTAAATTTTGTGCCATTGAATTCAGGTAAAATGATTATACTCCTCCGCATCTTTTTAATATCTCCCTGGAAGTGTGTGCTTTTTCTCCTCATTTTAATCCATCAGAAGACCAGAATAGATAATGTGATGCTCAGTGCTCCTTTTTTCACTTTGGCAAGTTGCTTCTAGGCATTCTGTGGGGTCAGAATGCCCCCACATTTGGCAAATAATAATTCTCTTATTTCTACAATAACCCCTTATTTTTCCATAGATGGATTTCTCTGCCTCCATCTCATCTTGCTTGCTTTATTGAATAGATGAATAGATCACCTTTGACTTCACATAATTTTGCCTTTTCTTGAGAGACTCTTGAGCATCAAGCTCTCTTTATTCTCCTGTACTGAATTAGATTTTTTTTGATTCCTTTTTTTTTATTGTAGACACAGGCACGACAGATTCTAATATCACAAAGAAACTTGTAAGGAAAGGACTTTATATTTTATGAAAAATATCTGCAATTTATATGTACAGCCAGCTTCAAATCTTAAACACTCCACATCACAGCCAGGTGAGGTTTAAGGACAAACACATGCATAATTCATGAAAGCATAACCATTATTGGTAGCTCTGTAGAATAAATAGTCCTTGGTAGACACTGTGTGTTTGAAGGATGCACCATACTCATGCTAGCAATATAGAGCTAAATTTTTATTTATGGTGTACTTGCAATCCATTCAATTCTGTTTCCATTTGAACACACTGGTGAAATAGAGTGCAATATTCTGTTTCAGTTACCAGCACAAGATGCACAACTCGAAGCAGAGCTCCCAATAGCCAGAGAGCACAGAGGAGCTGATGACTGCACAGAGTCCACCAGGGATCTTGTTATGCCAATCTAATTAACCTGGAAAATGCACAGCTAGCACCGCGCTCTGGGCTTGCACTCAGATGGAAAATGGGCTGTTCAACTATTGTGTGTGCAAGGCAGGCTTCTCATAACTCCCAAGTCAGCAGAAACATTTAAGCATATGCTTACCATTAATGTTAAACAGGTGCTTAAGTACGCTGCTGAACAGGGAACATAACAAGGAGCACGCCTCTGGAGGACGTGATTTCTGCTTTAATTGCTGTTGCATAGGATTTATTTGCTACCCTTAGATATTACCAATGGCCTCCTTTCCCTACCAAGACTGCAATTCTGTTAAAATTTGAGTAGGAAAAGAGTGAGAAATGCTCTCTTTATAAAAAAAAACATGAAAAACAAAAACCAAAACAAGGTATATCTGTAGAACCCAAGATACTGGAACAGAGAGGAGCTACATTTAAATTTAAACTTTCTAGAATCTTTTATAGATTTTGATTCCTACAGGACCATCTAAATCAAACCAAAATGGACCATCCTTAACAATGTTTTTAACACATTACAAATGTAGAAGCACATGGTTAATGCAAATGAAATAAAATGCACAGAGAATAACATAAAATCAACAGAGAATATAACATGAACTTCTCTTCCCTGAGAAAAAACTCTAAATAGTGAGATCAGGAAAGGCTCAGTCATACTGACATGAACTACAATTAATTCCTGAATTACTGCTCTACCCACAGCATTTCATACATCCTTCATGTAGACCACAGATCCAGTTTTTAACAGTCAATAAACTCAGAGCTGATGAACAGTCATACTCCTGCCTTACAATCACTTGCTTTACAAACCAGATCTTCATAAGTGGTACTTTCAGCCCCCTCACAGCCAGATGAGAAGACATTATTATGAGCTTATTTTTTACATGCTTATAATTAGGCACTAGAAAAAAGCAATACAAGCTTTTTTCTAGGTTACTTTGGTTATATCACAGGCTGCAGAAGAACTACTCGGTATTTACAGAAAACACGCCGAGCTATAATTTCAATTTCCCCCCATGTTTTTAATAACGTAAGTCTCAAATAATAAACAAAAATGTTTCATTTTCAGCATGTTTTCCAGTTTAACATCATCATCATCAACATTAACAAACACAAGCAGAAGTGCAGGCACGCAGCATGTTCTGGGGAACAGCTGATGGAGGAGCTCATGGGGCTCTCCATGGGGGACAACGTATAAAATGAGATGAAGTAAAATATAGAGAGTGCCTGTCTTAACCATCTCACTCTGCTTTTCTTCTGCTTGCTTCCTTACCATGCAGTTCACCTTTTTATTTTTTTCTTGTCAACTGCAGTATATTTCACTGTTGTTACCTTTTAAAAATTACAGAAAACCCCGGGTGACACAGAACATGGTGGGGTTACTCAGATCAGGAAGCACCTGAGCCTCAGACAGAAGTCTTACTCATTTCAGCAGGAGTAGAAACCCATTAAGTTTGGCAAAAGTTTTGCTTGAGTAAGTGCTGAATAATGACTACAGAATGAGGCTATGCAATATGTGACTGGAATTCATGCCAAGTCTGTCTACACACGCCTGAGTTGACAAAATCTCCTGGCCAGTATTCCCTGTAACTTGAGAGGGATTTTCCACAGCATTGACCAGTCTGTTTAGCATCCAGTGTTTGACCTGGGCATGCAAGGTTCACCACTGCAGCTCTTTCCACTGTCTTGAATGGTTTGTTTTCTCATAATTGCTTTGATTGGACATTTGTGTGCATCTCAGGATAACCCCTTAATCATCTTTCCATAGTAATTAGGGATGAGATGGTGGCAATACTTCATAGAAACAGAGACACACTATGAAAAAGGCCTTCTCACAAACAAAATCCTGAACTGGTTGCTGGAAATGCAGAGTTTGCAACTCTTCTATTGTGCCTTGCAAGTGTGCAACTTGCGAATCATCTATTTAGAACTGAGGGTTGGACTCAGATCCAGTTACACATATAATAATTCTCCCCCTGATCAAGCCATGACAGGCAATTCCACTGCTTCTGCTATCACTCTTCACTTCTATAGCAATGAAGGGGATATTGCTGGGCATACAGAACCCAGGGAAAACTTTGTGCTCACAAACCACCAGCAAGGCACACACTTCTTCCCAAAGCACAGCAAAAACATTACAACACAGATGCTCCAGGAATTCCCAAGACCTCATCAATACCTACACAGATGCACAAAGCCAGGTTTTGCAAAATCAGAATTTAGACATAATCTTGATAGTCCACTCCAAGAGCAACAGGACACTAAAAAAGCAAACTTTGCAAGCTACAATGAAAGTTCTGTTTGTACAGTGTCCTTCAGAGGACAGAAAATTCATGCAATCTACAGGTGAATGCATGCTCCAGCTGGGTCCCAGTTCTCCGTGTACTGTAAGCATTCAGGCTCTAATGGCTTAGATTTATTTTTAAAATTGCATCCTCAACTGCAGCCTTTACAAAAGAACTGAATACTATGGGAACTTACTAAATGCAATCCTCCATTGGGAAGGAATGCCAAGCTTACTAAGTGACAGCATTATGCATTAGTGGATTACATGAGATTTAGAGTACATAAAACAATTTAATAAATGGGTTTTGCTTGTTAATCTCACGTGAGTTACTGTGTAGTACAATGTAGTACAGACAGCACACATGCAAACACAGACCTAGTAGAATAAATCCTCATACTGCACTTGTGATGACATTAAACCAGTTAGATTAAATAATTTTAAAGCCAAGGGTGCATTAGAATGTCCTAGGAGAGCTCAGTTTATACAAACTACAGACCAAGAGATTTCTGCTACAGGATGGCATCTTGCTGAGATGGAGTTCCTCTCCTGCTATAGTGCAGGGCTGGAGACTGGATGTGCTTCTGCACAAGCTTGCAGGGAACTGGTAAGAACAAAGCACCAAATGCAGAGTTCATCTATCTTCACATGCCACTGCAGATGTAGTTGACAAACCCTGGGCAGATGCGCAGAGAAGTTTTTGTCTGATTTAACAGAGGAGACTGGAAAGGGTTCTTAGTTTCACTTAAGATGCTCTGGAATATCTATGTCTATATTTAAGCAACAGACAAACTCATTACTTAGATATCTGCAGGGTAGATGTTTATGGTTCAGCTTGTACCCCATAATTCCTTGAGTCAATGGAGAAAAGTTGGTATTTAAGAGTGCAGGTACTCTGGCCCATTTTACACTTTTACATGAAGATGGGATGAATCATGCCCCAGACTCCACTGACTAATTTGTAGAGAGAGCCCAGGCTGACTAACTTAGATATAAATGTCTGTACTGTAGAAGCCAGTGTTTAGTCAGAGGAATCCTGTGCCCATCTTGTTCTAATGAAGAATTACCACACTCCCACAGAGGCTCTTCGAGCAGTTCATCACATTCACTGTAAAAACCAAGCACTTTATCTTCTAGTTTGGAACGCTCTAACTCCAACTTCCAGCTTTGAATCTTGTTTTGTCTTTGTCAGCTGTGTTAAAGACCTTGCTGGTACTAAGGGTTGTGTAAAGACCAGAGGTGTTCTTGGAGCATGACTGTCTGTTGGCTTCCCCTTTACAAAATCAGTTAGGCCAATACTGAGAGAGTGCAAAGCTCTGCAAGGACATGGGACCTCTGTGACACATGAGAGTGACACTTGAAACGTGCTGTGTAGTACCTGCTGGCAGCTGCAAGACTCATTCCACAGCACAGAAAGAGAAACTCTCCTCATCAAATAAAGCCTCAGGCCATCAACATCTACAAAACTTACATTTTAGGTATTTATCTTAACAAGCAAATCCAGACTTCATTAATGAATACATGTAACCTCTCAAATACAAATGTTGTCTTCCCAGCTGCACAGACAGCTCTGTGGCTCTGTTGCTGCTCAGGGCTCTACAGCCACCCACTCAGCTGTCATTCACTCAAATCATAACAGTCCCTTCAACTTCTCCTCTTTTACTCTTTGGGAAAGCAGTGAAAAGATTTAGAAGGAGAGGGAGGGGATAGACTGTCCTGTGAAAAGTCAGACAACTCAGAGGAAGAAGGGAAAAATTAACACAGAGTGCACCTTTTTCCTTGCAAGTAAGAGGAGCCAGAGAAGCTGCTGAGGAATACTGAAGAAAAAGATGCAGGTGTGAGGAGCACCACCAGATTCAAGATTTTGAACTCGTCTGACAGTGAAAATTAAAGTTAGACCGCATGCCCTCCTTCAATCTCACAGTGCTAAATAGCCAGCCAGCACTGTGGAGTGCTTCCCACAGCTCCCAAAGTTATTCTGAGACTGCCTGGCACCACGTATTTCTCACAGGTCCTGCAACTTCAGTGGATCCCTTATAATTCCAAGCTTTGAACTTCTCTATCCCCTAAGTATGGATGCATCTAAAAGGACACTACATTACATGGACAGTATTAGGATCCTACAAAGCTTGTGGAACTCTCTGCCATCCCACCTTAAATGAAAAAAGACTCCTAATTTCCACCAACTAGCAACACGACATGAGACCAGTCTCAGCATATCTTACAGCTTTCCCACAATGCAGCAATTCCAGCACCTCCTAGGGATTGTATGCAGGCTGCTCATATTATCCTAACAAAGGGGAACCCTTCTTCCCCTTTATGCCTGACCCAGAAATGATACGAGAATGTTACAGTCCTCAAAATACAACTTGCTTTTCACTAAGCAGCTGCAGTACCAAAGATTTTTTTTTTTTTTTTCCCCTGCAATTCTTGCTGTAGTATCAGCAATTGAATTGCTGCTTGGCTTTAAACTTCAGCTGAACTGATGATAGCTCACCTGGGAACTGCTACCACAGCTCCCTTGCTTTCAGTTCTGGAGCTCCCTGTGTTTTAGCTGAGTTAGGAAACAACTAAGGAATAGAACACAAATTGTACTATTTGTAAATCTGGATTGCATCTGGCTTCTAAGTCAAGCTAAATATAAGACAGAGGGAAGGCTAAAGCAGCAGAGAGCTGCACTGGATCAGAAACTCCACCACTTCAGTGTGGGAGTCTCCCAAAAAAAAATTAATCTTTACACAGATTCTTTAGCCCTTGTTAGGACAACTGCATTTTGGCTGAGAAGAATTTCCACCCTGTTTCAGTGCCACGTGATTGAACACTGCAAGAAACACACCTGCAGGCAAATTATGGCAAATAAGGGGAAATTGCAATGGAACACCAAGGTCTTCTTTATTTTAGTAAGAATTTATTGTTCCCGAGAGGCACCAGAGTTGTGTTTCTCAAGAAAGAGCAGGAGCACTCCTGGGATGACAGAGTAGCTTAGTCATGTCAATTGTACCCTTGTGGTCTCTGAGGCCTCAGAGGTGTTAGCAGACTTCTGAGGAGGTAACAGTTCTCACTGGGCTTATTTTATTTTTGTTTTGTTTTGGTTTTTTTGTTGTTGTTGTTTTGTGGTTTGTTTTTTTTTTTCTAATATGTACATCAAAACTGCAGCTATCAGAGTTGGAATTTAAGTAGTCAAACTGAAAATCTGAATCTCCAGACTTTCCTTCAACTCCCTTCAATAAACCTGAACTGTCTCTTTTGCCCTATTCATACATTTTCCATCAGAGTAAAGCAGAAACATGGCACACCCAGCATGGTTTCTCTTGGCAGTTTCCAAACAATTGAACAACTGCAGGTTAGGCTGAAATTCAGACCACGAGTTTCACAGCAACATCCTTCTAACACACATAGATGGAGCAGGGTGCTCACTGCTTGCACCGACCACTAAGTGTGCCAAAGCAACAGCCTGCTCACACAGAGCACATTCATTTGCCTTCAGGACCCCTCTGTACTCCCCCAAGCCCACTGTTCCCACTCACCTAATTGTCTACAGCCCAAGGTAGTAGCTCCTTATTACCCTTGTTGCAACTGTACCTCTAACAAGTCAGGATTTTCATGAGTGCTTGTAAGAGAAGGATCTGGCACTACAGTAAAGGCCCTCTTCCAAACAGCTCTTTTGGAGACATTTGTTTGCAAATCCATCAAAAATAAACAAACAAAAAGCCTGTGTACATGATATATCAGTCCCTGGGGAGAGACAGGGAAAGGTAGAATAAAATATGTAGTTGGCACTATTGTCCTTGACCTGATAACTGGATGTGTAAGGAAAAAGTCTGGAATACTTTTATGAAATAAATTCTATAGCCATACCTAAAGTTAGGATAAAATGCAAGTGCATTAAATTTACCTCCAAGAGTGATAAACCTTTATCTCCATAATGTATTGTTGCACATTAACTTCAAACACACTGTGGAAAACTCAAGGGTACGACAGTTCTTACTAGGAGAAACCACTGTGTATTAATCACTCCCTACAGCTTTTATGTAGAATTAAGTGAATTCCCATTGTAAGAGCCTGAGCTATTTCTGTATGTTGCATTCTCCTGGCTCAAATGATGAATGGGAAATACAGCAGTAAAATAAAAATAGGCACCTTTCCAGGTAAATGCTGTTGTTTAGAAAAAAAAACAAACAAAGCCCTGGTAAAATACTGCCACAGGGATAAAAACATTTATCTCAATGTCACAAGAATGGCTTCGTTTTTTGCTGGTCTAATTAGGTAATAAAGAAATCACAGGTGTAGTGACTCCATGAGCTATTACCACACTTAAAAAGGGTCCACTGCATGGCCAGGGACCAGTGTGTCAGTATTATCACTTGCTGTCACATCATTTTAGGAATGAAATAGCTCAATTTAACAAAGATTTTTAAAGAGAAGAAAAATCAATACATAGTTAGAAGCTTGTCAGGATTCTAAGCAACAGCAAAACTGCCAGAAAAAACAAACAAAGTCATGGTGGGCTTTGAATTTTCAGTGACACTTTGAATTCTGCCGAGGCACTTAATGCAGGGAACACCGTAATTCACCTCCTGGGATTCCACACATCCTAACCCTGTATTCTCAATCACTGCCAGATATGTGAGGGAGGACATCCACAGCATAGGATTTGACATGGGTACCTCTCATTTTAATTTCAGTTGTAACAAAAGTGATATAAAAGCAAAAATACTTTTAAATTTTTTTTTAAACAGCAGCTTAAGGAAAAGGATAAAGCACTAGGCTTAACTTGTTGGAACTTCCATCCAAAGTGTACCTCAGTTTTCAGGATTAGATCTGCTAAACGCTATCTTGAAGAAATATAAAATCTATTCAAGTATCTTAGAGCTCAAATATTCATCCAAACTTACTTCTTGTTTAAATAAACTACAGATCAACCTGCTACCACAGACCAGACTAACACAGAAACCAGGTGTGTGTGGTTTAAGTGGCCCATAAGAACCGACCTTATCTAAATAAACCACCTGTCCCCCCACCAAAATCAAATGTAACAGTTTGCCTGTCTTTAAATTTGATTCCCAGTGTCCCAAAAATGAGGTCTCCAAAGAGAAACCTTGCATTCAAGTCCAGGGAGACTGCCCCAAGTGACAGAAGTAACTGTGACTTAGCAGCATGAGGGGCCAGATCCTGCTTCTTTCTGAGTCAGAGGCAAAAACTATTGTCTCTGGCTGAAGGCTGGAGCTGTGGGCAGCCCCTGCTACCCAGCCCTGTGTGCAGATCCATGCCCAGCCTTTGCTCATCCCGCAGAGCTGGGGAGATGCGGATCCATTTTGCCACACTCGGGAGCACCAGCCAGAAATCCCAGCAGAGGCTCCAGCCCTGTGCTGAGTGGCAGTGGGGGAATCCCTCCTCATTCCCTGACTTCAGGAACCAGCAAGGAAAATGTGCAAGAGGTTTTTTATCAATTCTGTGATTTTACACATTCTGTATACGTGAACCAGGCTCACCCTGTACTTGAATCAAACAATGTCAGCTCAGCTGGTTGATTATTTTTTCTTACTGATAGAGAACATCCTAACCAAAGGCTATAATGACCACTAGGATGAGTAGCTTAAACAGATAATAGCCTAAATTCTTCCACGTTTAAAAAGTCCCAGGACTAGATATTTCCCAGGCATTTAAAAAGCAAAATAAAAGGAGCATGCTGCAGTCACACAGGCTGTGCAATTCTCCCGGGGAAAACAAAAATGTTTGTAGAAGTTCCTGTTCAGTTCCCTTACTTGAATTCACAGGTCACATAGCATTGCACCTTCCTCTTAAACACTACTGCTGGAAAAAAGCAGTATTATTGGAGTTGGAAAAGGAGGCAATTCCTTAAAAAGCCAGCAAAGCATTTTACTACAGAACTTGATTAAAGAATGGCGAATACTTTGTCTGCCTCTTGAACACGTCAACAGAAGGCACGAGAGAAACAGACACCACCTTTGCATTAAATTTTACCATTTCCCCTCACAGGGGAGGGCAAAACACAGACAGGGGCGCGCTCTGCCTGAGCAGAGAGAGGGCAGGAGACCAACAGGTACCCTTGACGAGCTTCGGGGTTATTTGAAATGAGTTGGTTTCGAGGCGCAGCGCCCTGAAGGCTCTCCCAGCCTGCGGTGCACCCCCGCCCCACCGCAGCGAGCTCCTCCCGGCTGCGGAGCCGCCGCATGCGGGGCCCCGCGCACCCCCAGCCCCGCCGCCCCCAGCGGGTCAAGCCAGCAGGCAAAACACACCAATATATTTCCATCAGCACAAGATGGCAACCAGCACTTCTTCCGGCAGCGCGGCTGGATGGCTTTTTATTTTTTTCTTTTTCCGTAAAGGAGGAGGGGGATTATTGAAAAGACATCCCGAGTAGGGGTTTTTTGGTTTTTTTTTGGTTTTTTTTTTTCCCCCTAACGGCGTGAAGGCAAATGTTTCCAGTAGTAATGCCGGAGGGAAGGCGAGGCAGCCCGCACAGCCCCAGCTCACGCACACACATCGCGGACATCAACTTGGCGAAGTTGGCCGTGCCGGGCGCGGTGCCCCAGCCAGCCCCGGGCCCCGCCCGCGCTGCGCTCCCCCGGCAAAGGGGGACACCCCGGCACCCCCAAATCCCCCGCGACCCCCTTCGGGGAGGGGGACAGACGCCAAGCGGGGCAAGGACAGCAAGCAAAGCCCCTCTCCTGCCTCCCCGGCCCCAGCAGCGGGGGCTCCGTGCTGGGGCTGGCAGCGCCGAGCCGAGCAGGGAGCCCCGACACTTACTCACAGTCACTGGAGGCGCCAGCAGCAGCCACTTACCAGCATGTTTCCTTGCATTTTAGCCGTTTGAAACATTGCCTTTTCCTTCATTTTTGCCGGTGTGTGTGCGTGCGTGTGCTGTTCCCCGAGAGTTACTTAATCCAGCGGCTGGATCACTTTAGTGAAGAACTGGCGTGCACTTGCGATGGCTCTTTTTTTGGTGTGGAGTGGAGGGGACTACGAGCAGCGGAGGGGGAGGGTGCCTGCTTCCTATCTTTTCCTTCCCCACCCTTTTCAATATATATTTTTCCTTTTGACCGAAAGGAGGG
>VWYO01009548.1:0-34097 GCA_013400275.1 Rhadina sibilatrix | reverse complement strand
CACACCCAGATGGGTGTCACCTGCAAACTGCACTGTATAATAAAGGCTCTAGTCACTGAATAACTCTGTTCTATCTACACAAAGTATCCATTCATTTATAAATTCCTGTAAGACATTTCATAGTTTTATTCCTATAAAAAACAAATTGTTGCTCTTGGAATTCCCACCAAAGTCATCACTTACTGAACATCTTCGTGCTTCATTTAATGTTATACAGTACAGTAATGACATTACTGTTCAGTATCTCCACAATTAAACATCACCACACCTTCCTAATGGTTTATCTTTTGCAAGACACAACAGACTTTAAAGTATGTTGTTACCAAATTCTCAATCAAGTTCACACTAAGTGAGGTATTTCTGTTTCATCTGTGGTTACAACAAATGTGTAAGTCCAAAAAATTTGTTATTTATACTCACCACTAAGTCACGGTCTTGAAGCAAGTTACGAATTGCTTCATACAGAACAGGTCTCAAGTCTGATTTGAATTTTACAGAAATCCACTGTCCAATCAGCCATATTACTCGTCGGCGTATTGGTTTATACCTTTAAAAGTAGGAGGAAAAAAATTGCACTCATTAACTCATTACACTAGTTGTTACAGAATACTTTGATGAAAAAGAAAGCCAAGAATCACGATGAAAATGCTATTGCCCCAAAAATTAAAAGATACAGTTTGTCAAGATCAACTTCAGAGCAAAAACCTTTTCCATTAAGACTCTTCACAAGAAGGCTCATGAAAAACCATCTTAGTTTGAAAAAGATAATTTTCACCCTAAATGACTAAATCTTGAATGTCCCCCCAGAGACACAGTTCATTCTGCACACAGGACACCAATTTAAAAAAATAAAAAATAAAAATTACATTTATTACTGCAATCATGGTATCTACTGTTTTCATTATAGTTCCCAGCAATTCCCTTGACATTCTGTTTACGCTCAAAAACTTTAAGTCAGATACAATTTAAAAATGCAAACTTAAGGACTGCACTACAGCAACTGTCAGAGCAGTTCACTTCATCAGTCCAAAACTATTCTAAAACAGACATTACCTAATCTTGCAGTAGTGCCACAACAAGGGTACAAATCAAACAGCTTTAGAGTTGATGGGAAGAATAAACCAGAACAATGACTGAGAAAAGTATTTGACAGAGCTGCTATTTTTCTCCAGTGATCAAATAACTCAGATTTATATGTTTAATTTACAGATGTATAAAGTTAAGAAAGATGAACCATATTTAGAGAATTTTAACTAACATATTGTTATCATAAATGTATTTTTCCATTTGATGAATTATTGCCTTGTAATCAAGAAGTCATTTAAACTGAAGTTATTGAGGTTTCTCTACATTTAATAAGTATGTTTTATTAAACATTCCAATAACATTAAGACTATAAACAAATAACATTTTCAAAAAACATGGAAGTTGTGGAAATGGCATATATAAAGCAATTGCTTAGACTGGAAAATGTATCTACAGAGGAATAACAGTGCAGCATTGCTTCATGTTTACTGAGTGGCAGTGAAGCATGAAAAATGTATGTTGAAACATGACTTACACAAAACATTGCCTAATTAATGCACCCTTCGATTTGTTCAAGAAGCTGTGAAGATACAACTTTTTCTACTCTTAGAAGGCCTGTATCTGACACTAATCTGGTAAACATCAGAGTATTTAAAAAACTAAGTGATTTTCTTGAAATTTGAGTTGGGATTGTTTTCAAACCACTATCACATAAAGAAAAGTTATAAATGACATGATGTAAGCATGTAACTGTCTGCTGAAAGCAAAGATTTTCAGGTCTGATGGTATCTATTATTCAATACATACATCTATCTCTGCATCTCTATATTATTTCTCTCTCTCTCCACGGTAGAGAAAATACAGCATGTTATTGAGATATTTGAGAATAGGTGCATGTTTGGGTTTTGTCTGGGTTCAGTTTTTTGTTTGGGATTTTTTTGGTGTTTTTTTAATACTGAAATTTCTCATAGGTGCTCATTTTTGAGGATCTACTTTTTCTGCATTCACTACTTCTGGGAAAAGCTCACCTCAGAAGATTAGCTTTTTAAAAAAAAAGCACACAGTGACTGAGTACAGGTCCACCACTGAGCCTGGTGGACCTAAATCTCACATGGGAAAGTAACCATATTCCAAGATAAGGCAACCTCTGCTGTATTAGTCATACGACAGTACCCTTAAGCAGTCTGGACTGCATCAGTTATTCAAGTCAAAAGCACTTTACTTTTTCTCTCAGCAGGAAGTGTTGCTTTACAAACGAGTTATTGCAAAAAAAAAGAAAAGGTATTCAGCAACTACTTTCATATTATGTAAAAGCTTCTCATTAATCAGTACAAAACTAAGCATCATGGCAAGTGATAAATTTGGCAATGCATTATTTCTAAAAGTCTTTTAGAACTTTTTTATTAATTCCATCATTCTTCTATTGCTGTGGTCATGGTTGATGGGTTTACTATCAACAGGTAATGAAACATTCAGAGAAAACAAACACTGCAAACTCCACCCTCGCTGCTGACAACATAAAGGTTTGTGTTTCCAAACATCAACCAGTTCTAAACAAGCATACCAGTCAGCATGGGACATTCTGTGGATCAGCAGAGGACACCCTCTAACCCACTTTATCTGAACTGCATACGTACTCCCAAAGCTGCTGCTAAAGCAGTACTCCATTCAAGCCACTAACACTGCCTTTGTTATTGCCATGGTGGTCTCCAATGATGAAGACAGCAGAAGCAGTTCAAGCAAACAGGGTTTCAATATTCCAGACAACTTCTACTGCAAGCTTCTGTCCCCACACAGATTTCATCCCGGGATATCACAAATGCCAACCAAATGGTTAGATCAGGTGTCTTCCTGAATGTAATACAACTGTATCAACAACACAAAACTTGTCAGTTTTACTTAAGCTATACAGGTGAATAGCATAAAAATGCCACAGCCAGCATGTGCTGCCAAGATCATGGCAGCTTTATTCAGAGACTGCTGCTGGTGGAGCACAACAGCAATTCAACATCTTATACAAGATCTCCCATTTTTTTCTTGCTCTTCTGTCATTTAGCCTAATCATTACAGTACATGGCCACATGTAAATAGTAAGTGAAATCTTAGTAAAAAAAATAGTCTAATGAGAAGAAGAATAAAAACATTAGGAGACAGCAGGTAAACAACTGTGGCAATCATTCTTTGACACTAACATAAGCTTATATGTCTGAAAGTAAGTAATTAATTTTTTCAAAGTTCATTGTAGTGGAAAGAAGCATTTCAATATTTCAAGTTCCACTCTACAGCAAACTGAACTCTCTTTGTAAATGCAGCTTTTGGAAATAAAAGAGCTGACTAGCGACCCACTATGGAAAATAATTTACAATTTATAGTAGCTCCTAAGGGATAAGGAAACAAATTACTTCATGTTTCCCATAAAAATTGCCTCTGGTAAGATGAATTACAAATGTAGAAGAAAAACATAATAACAGTCTTCAAAGGACATTCAGGTCACTGCTAATGACTGTGTTGAGAAAAATAGGACATACTTATTTAGAGTCAACTGCTGATTTGAACTTGCCTGATAAGGATTAGCATGCACAACAGCAGTCACTGTCCTTCCCCTGGGGAAAGAGTGAGCTTGAGGGAAAGGGAGGAACAGTGTCTTCCAGACAGTTATGAAGAACGACAGCTCAGTCTGTACTAAGATGCCAAAAATGATCTTTCAAAATACCCCATGAGATCCACTAAACAATAGGGGGTACTCGTGTGAAGGCCATCCAAGTGAGGGGGATCTTGGTGAGAAGGAAACACCACAGCAGATGGACTGTGTAAAACTCTTCACATAGAACAAGCTGCAATCATTCACACTTCACAACACAACCCAAACCCTTATTTCCCCTCTTTATTGCAGCAAAATGTACTGAACAGAATTACAGAGGGCTTGTATTTAAACGTAAAGAGAAGAACAAATCGCTATCTTGGCTAAACTAGAGTCTTAGAAGGACAATTTCCACAGATCTCATCTGGACTTTGCTGCCTAGAGGACTCCAGGGTCTTTGAAGACCTAAGTAACACTTTGTAAATGAGCAAAGGTGGTTATCCTGAGTCAACTCTAATGTATGCAAGAAGACAAGAAATGTACTTTTACAGAACCCTGGAAGTATTCACCACACAGTCATTTAAACGTGAACTGTCAAGAACACTGCCACTTCTGTGACTGCTATCAGTTATCTGTATTACCTGTATGCATTTCACACCTCTCCTCATCTAGTGGTTATGTTTCAACATAGAGTATTTTTCAACTCAGTGATCATTAGGCATCGTATCTTATCAAGTTTTTATCAACAGTTTGTATTTAAATGATCAAGGCATAACAAACCAAAGTGTTTACCTGTCATGAGAAACCTGTAGTTCTGCTAAAAGTTGATTTTTAAACCATTGATCAAAATCCACACTATCAAATAGTTCATAAGCAGCCAGTCCAACCGCATTATACACTGGGGAAAAACAATAGTTATGCTTACTTTTTTTGTTTGCTTGAATGTTAATTTTTTTAACACTAAATAATCAGATTAATTTAATATTCAAACCACATTTTGGTAACCTGAAATAATAAAGAAAACAAAACTAAAGCATATCTTTCTTTAGAAAGTTTTATCAGATCATGGTGAAAAGAACCCTTGTGGAAATTATTAGTAAAAGAAAGACACTACAGAAGAAAGGTTAGATTCTTGAAAATAGCTAGAAGCCAAAAGAACAATGAGGATCTTATTCTATCATCACAGATGGTTCCATAAGATGCAATTCTTTTCTTTTGCCATGGAATCTCCTCACTTGTAAAATGGACAGAGTATCTCCATGAAAATACTGAAGGTCATTTACTTGGCACAGCAGAAAAAATAGGACAGTAAAGGAGATTGCTTGTTTCAGAAAAAAGCCAAAAAGCAGTGTATTTTTACACAAACATTTTCAAAAGTGAAGGCCAACATCAATGAAAGGAGAGCTAGCATTTAGGTCCCACTTTACAAATGACTTTAAAAAAATCTTGCAAATTCTTCATGCAATTTATAAGTCAAACACATACACGAAAGTGGCTCTGTTAAGTCAAAGATAAAGTAAAACTTATTTACCAGCATCTTTAATCAGTATAGCATTGGTATTTTCCATGTTGGTAGATCCTACAAGACAAAGTTAAAATAAATAAAAAAGTGTCACTAAAACAAATAATGCAAGCAACTTCGCACTTAAATGCCTTATGAAAGGAAGACATTAATTAAGACTTTTACTCAATTTACAAGTTCAGTCATTTCAGTTTTGATACTTTGTTCAGTGAATACATCAAAATCAAATCTCTGCTTTCACAGCCTATTTCTGACTTCCCTTGGATATAAACATTTTTAATAGCAACACATACAATACTAGTCAGAAGCTAGTATTTTAAATGAACAGACTCAAAACTTGCCAATTGCAGACAACTGTCAACCATATAGTACCACATCCAAAAGGGTCCTAGACCTAGCTTCCTGATTTTTTATATAGGTGTGTGTAAAAGGAAATATTTTCTGAAGAATTAATGGATTCTTCACATCATCTAGTACTTCAACAGTGAATCTCAATTTGAAAACACGAAGAGCAGAAGAAAACTGCTATGAGCCCCAGTAGAATTAAAAAAGCACAGGTATACCTTTTAGCATGGTAATATTAACTTAAGTAATTTTTGGAAAAGAAAAACACATTAACTGTAAATCCTATTATAAGGAATCGTTTACTATTCCCTATATTACAGTACAAGCCATCCCAAAACCTATGTACATAAAGTACTTTATGGACAGATTTTGTAAAGTCAGAAACCACTCTCAGAAAATGAGTACTTATTTTATTTTCAAAAGGTAATGATCCTTTCTGATAAACTCAAATACAAAATATTGTAACTCAACTAAGACAACTGGGGGAAAAAACCTGAGCTGAAATGATAGGGGAAAAGTCACTCCCATCTATTATCTCTCCTGGCCATTATAAAACTTAGTTTGGGGGCAAAGAATCATGAAGTAAAACAAAGAAAATATGAATCACTCCTCAACCTATGAATAATTTAGTCTTCATACAGAAAACCCATAAATTTTTAAAGGAACTCTTCAGATTTGGAAAGTCATCTAGACTCTCCAAAATGACAGCATAACTTAAACTTTTTCTTTTAAAGCTTTTTCTCCCCCCAAGATTTTGGCAGAGACACAGCATGAACTGCCTTGCAACATTTGAACAGGAAGTTCCCAACTGAAAACAACTGAAAGAATTCATTAATTGGGATCACTCCCAAGAAAGCCTGAAAGCTCATGAAATTAGAAATACTACAACATTTGTCAATCATCTAGAATAGTTACAATGAAAACTAAAGAGCCTTTAGGACTTCCTCCTCCTAGATACACCATGCACTCCATTATAGCAGGTTTAGAAATAATTTTAGAACATTAACATGTCCTTTCAAAAACACTGAGAGAACACACTATATAAAATTAGATGTTACAAGGTCAAATTGTTTAATAGTTGACAAGAGTATGTTTGGAATGTAAACAATTCTACATTTTACACTTCCCTGATTTTTTTAAAGAACTTACCTTGCAGACTGTGAACCATTTCTAAAAGAACTGGGGTCAGAGTCTGATTATATTCATGAAAAATATCAATAAAAAGAACTTCTGTGCACGGCTGAAAAATGACAAGATCTGGTTAGAATCTATTAAAATAAAGGCAATTAAAATACATTTGATGCTAAAATTTTAAAGCGCTAAATACCTCGCACTGAAGGTCGCAATACAAAACACAATATATAGTAGCAAAATTAATATTGTAAGAAATACAATACTCTTTCTACTATACATGGTGCTTAACTCTAGCAAGAGTTTGATGGCTGCATCTACATCAACCAGTTCTGTGGCAGAAGAACAATGAATCTGTGGAGGGCAACAGCTGGTGCTGCGCTGACATGACCACACTGTAGGTCTCTCACAGGCTGTTTCTGTACTGGCTAATTGGCTCTAGGTCAGGGACTGAACACCCTTTTACAACCAGAACGTACTGTATGCACCATGCTGGGTTTCTCAGTTTTACAATAAAAGTAATCCAGCAAATAAACTTTGAGATCCCGCTGCAAAGCAAACCACGGCAGTTACAATTGGGAGATACACTACAACAGCATATCTCTGACCTGAATTAACTAATATAATAACTAATTAATGAATATAATTAACTAATACAGATGCATCCGGAACTTGCTTCACTCATTATGTCTACTAACAAAGTCATATGTGGTCACATTGGTTATCTTTAAAAAAGAGACAACTTCTGCTGGCTTTAACCAGATGCTACATAATTCAAATGCTGAAGCGAACTCCCTTTCCCTCCTCCTAAAATACAAAGTGCATAGATTCCCATGTATTTCAGCAAGTTTGAATACTGAAAAAAGAACAAAGTTAAACTTTAATAAATCTGAAGAAACATAAGGGTGGTTTTTTGTTTTTTTTTTTCAAATATTATCTGTCTCAGTCACAAAACTATCAAGAATGGCATTCAGGAATTTTTAACAGTCTTATTTCAAATTTGACTTACTCTGAGACTGTACTTCCAAGAATCTCCTCCAGTCTCTTCTACAGCTATTATTTCAAAAAGAAAAGAAAACAATCATTATTTCAACTATGGTACAAACAAAGTTTAGTGTTAGGATAAGAGGATTATCATAGACTACTGAGAAATCTTTTACTACAAAAATAATATCTAAAGGGAATATTTGTCCATGTAAGAAGATTGAAGGAAATAAAATGGCCAATATTGCAATAGGCAATTTGTAGACACAATGTGGATACGAAGCACTTACACAAATATCTAATTACACTACAAGCAACTATATAGTGTGTTTCTTACTGAAGCTTTCTGGATCCTCTTCCCACATGGTCAATTCTTCCTTTGTCAGCAGGAAATAGTGAGTGACTAATCTCCTACATATTTCCATTAGTGTTGGGTATGTGAAAAAAGCTGTCTTTATCTTATGTGCTTCAAGAGTTTCAGGACTGCTGTCTGGAATAAAACACGAAGATTTCAGATTACAATTAAGTGGCTTAATGATCAAAGACTAGTCTAGTAAAATTAGAAGGAAGTTAATAAATAAAAAAACTCTTATCCTCTGAGAAAAACAGAAAAAAAAGTACTTTCACAGCAGACTTGAACTGACTTTCAGCTAGTAAGACAGGTTTTTAAGCAAGTAATCTATTCTGACACATACCAGTACATACAACTTTTTTTCAAATTCATAGAGAATGCTAATTGTTATCCAGTCACTGCCACATGTAAAACTTATGTGAAAGGCTGAGGTATTTTTTTTCAATTCACACATATGGCAGAGTATGAAGTTTCAAAATGAAACACAGCCCCACAAAGCAAAACATATGAACTCCTTCATAATCAACTGCATCTCAAATCCACTGTGTTTCGTAGTTCATTGTACTGGTATTAGTTAACTACAGAAAATACATCATTTTATCAAACATATCTCATGGGAAAGATGCAACAAACTAGTTGATGAAAATAAACCAAACTTTATACCTCAGTACTTTTTAGAATTAGTTAGTTCAAGGGAAACTAAAAAAAAAAACAAAAGATATTTATGCTTGTTTTGCATTTAAAATTGCTTTGGAATGTCATTATTTATATACATGAACACTTAAAAGTTAAAATAACAATTATCAATACAGTGGTATACATATTTCAGTAATTTTTAAAACAATAAAGGAGTTTAACTGTCGGGCAAAATGTTTCTCAAGACATAAAAAAGTTATTTTAGTAAAAAGTAACAGTACCTTCAATATTTTTGGATGGCTTGTATGCATAATTTTTTACAATCATCTTAATGAGATTCATGCATTGTACAATAAACTGCTCAAACACAACTCCTTCACCAGCTTCTGTGAAAACATAGCTTACAGAGAACTCCAGTGATCTCTGAATCAAAGCAGTGAATGAGAAAGGATGTTGATCCAGGAAGTCCAAAAGCTTTTAAAAAAAGGAAGCAGAAAAAGAGAAATCAAAACACTTTTAGTTAAGTCCTATTAAATGCTTTAGCTTTAGTATCAGAAACATGTGCCAATTTATATAAAATTATAGAAAACTGGACATGGACAGGAAATTAGGAAGCGAATTTCAATTGTTAGCGAAGCATTATTCTTGATTTGGGTTCAAAATTCCTTTTTTTTAAAGTATGAATTACAATATCCATTTTCAAATGGAGCAACTTGCTAATAGTAAATAAAATATATCAGCCATGCTAAAAACAGTATTTCAGCAGATAATTCATCCCTATTAGAATTAGTGCAAGCAAAAAAGGTATGAGGGATATATAACTTTACCCCTAAAAGCACCACCACCACAGTAAAAGCAGTTTCTCAACTTAGCTTTTCCAATTGCTGATCTAAAATAAAGTAGTGGATTCCTTTTATCTTTCTTAGTACTGCAAAAATGCCTAAACCTATATTCTTGCATGTGAATTTCTACAGGTGGTTGATTACCTATTAATCAAGTTTACTTTCTCTTCAGGTGACAAAAGATGCACATTTGCAATCTAAGTACTATGACAAAGCCCAAAAATAATGTGTCAGAGCATCTTCACCTCAATTTTGGTTAAGCTGATAGGTGCCTTTTACTTCTGCTAACTAGGTTGAACATTTAAAATAGACCCATGGGCTCTAGATAGAATGTGAAAAAAATGGGAACTCTGCAGATTTTGCAACTTCAAAAAAATAAGAACCAAAAAACCAAACCAAGTGTCTTATGTTAAAATTATCTTCAACACAATATGCATTTAACATTTACACAGAATCAGCTGACAAGTCCAAGTACATCACACAATACAAGTCTCAGAGGGCAAGAGAATATGCTGCTCATTTTCTTTTGATTAATTAGTGTGGCCAGTAATTCCACAGAACTAACAAAGCCATAGAAACAGTGATCTAAACAGCTATAAAAGGTAAGATGAAAAGCCTTAATACCGTAACCATTGTTTGAACTCCTCTTTAAACAAATCCTAGCTTAAATACTTATGGAATGCACTTAATTTTGTTTGAGCTAAGAAAATGTATTCTTCACCACAGCAACTTGCATCAGCATGAGTAAATAGACACCCTTTTCTTCAAAAATACATCTCATAACAAAGAAGTTTTAAGTTGCAGTACCTTCCATTTCTTTGAAAGGTCTAAAACAGATTCACTACAAGGCACGTATGTGTCTGGATGGGGACTGCTCCTCCAGAACTATAACCTACAAAGTAACTGAAAGGAAATTTTACTTACCACTTTAGTGAACAGAATTATGGTCTTTTCTAGACGATCTCTGCATATGCTTTCTGCTCTTATACTTCTACCTGGTAAATCAGACATTTCATGACTATCATGTTTTTGACTTTCATTTTCTTTCTGGATAGCTAAGTTTTAAATAATTAACACTGGATAAGAACTTATTTTTAAGTTAAGTTGAGTCTGAAAAAAGTTCCAGGGCAAAATAAATTCCAAGACACTTTTACTGAAATCTTCTTTGATAGTTTCAGCAGAATTTTAAGAAAGAGATTTGACTTGTACAAAAATACTTTACACCTAAATGATTATTGTTGATACACTAGCCTGTATATTTTCATGTAGCTTCTAATGTTTAACAATGTATACAAAGAAAAATACTCAGATACTTACTACACTGCAGAAACTGTTTCAGCCGTTCAAACACAGCATGCAGAAAACCCTGAAAAACAAACAGGTCTTTGAAAGATGAAGCTTATTCTGCACTGTATTATGAGAACAGGTATGTCAGACTGAAGTTACGTGTTACCAGCTCAGACGTGATCTCATAACTTTTAACTGAGCTCTCTGATTATTTTCAACAATTTCCTCAAGAAATTAACAATTAGCTAACAAGCAGACTGCATGGATGATACGTTTATCCAGTTCTACCCTGTGCTCAACTTCCTAGAGTAGGCCATAGGTACTCAATTCCTCCAGCAACAGGCAGCACTGCAGGTTAAGGAAGGTGCTTGGGTTTCTTTGTCTGATGCTATCCTCTCCATGGGCTGCAGACCACAGACTTTTATCTCAAACAAATGTGATGGGACAAGGACAAGCATGGCATCACATTCCTCACCAAACGAAATATTTTTAACTGGGGGGAGGGGAGCATATGTAAGACATCTTTCAGTAAGCAACAAGTGCCACCATCATGTGGTGCATAAATTGGAAAGGGTGTCTTTTCTTATCTTAAACATGATGCCATTAGTGTCATAGTGTTTACAATCTATCTAGGATTTGAGAGTTCTTGACTGATGGGAGAACAGCTTTGAGAGAATGTTGTTTGATCTTCCTTTGCATAATACAAACGTGTGCCTTTCAACAGTTTTCAAACAGAGCTCTAACAACACCTGAAATCATCACAAAAGATTACTAATGTAGAACTAGAAATGCACTTACCATCACCTCTGCATTCCAATGAGGTTCCACAAAGCCATGGACTGTTAGTTTCCGAAGCACTAGGAAAGAAATTACTTGTGTAGCTATTCATTAGCTCTTGTTTCAACAAATTTCAGAACACAATTACAATTCTACTTGCTGTGCCTTTCTTTCAACTCAACACTTAAAAAAAATCCACAAAATTTTACGCTCCAGATGCCTCATCCATACCTAACATTCCCCTTATTGAAATTACTTTAAGTACATCTTTTGTAAAATAATGAAGAGAAATCCAAGAATTACTCAGTCAGGAAGAATTCTGCCAAAATTCCTAGTATTCAACTCCTGAAAGATCCTGCAGTAGGAAAAGGGCCAAGTATAGTCAAGTAAGGCTCATAAGCCACTTGCAAATTCTCTCAGGTACATCACTGCCAGTAACCCAAAAAAGCTGCACACTACATCTTCCAAAACAATTCAGGACATGTATTATCTACATTGCAAGCATTGCATACAAAAATCTCAGTTGTTCAAAGCAGCAAAGTAGCCAGGATATGCATTTACTCCACTCAGAAGCCTTTGAGCATCAACCTTAAACATAAAGTAGCTGCTAAGGCTAGCTTTTCACTGGACACACAGTGAACATAGTGGAATGAAACTTGTAGCTCAGCTTCCTCAATTAAGTGCTAAAGAAATGCAAGCCTAAATTACAACACACGTAAGAAAACATCCTGTTATGCCACTCACTTTCCAACCTCCTAGACATGCACAGCAGAATGCAGAGTTTCTCACATACTGAGAAACAAGACCACGCTCTCCCCCTCCTGCATAAGCGAGCCTCCTTCTGCCTTGCTAACACTATTCTTTTATTTTACCTGTAAAGTTATTCCCAATGGGCATGGCTTTGTTAGAGAATGGAAACTGTTTACCAAAGAAGTTTCACACATTCCCCATGAAGAAAGTCATTTTATCCCTCACCCTTAACATCATTCTATATCATTACCTTTTAACGACAACAAGGTCCTTTCAAGTGAATTGGCAGCTGCAGCTTCATCCCCTGTACAAATCTGCTGTAGGAATGTATCTGTATGATGATTCCACAAGGAACAGGTAAAACTATAAATACTTGATGTAAGCTGCAAAAGGAAGACCAAGAATATATTTTGTTTCCTGAATTTTTGCTATACCATAATAAATCCCTAAATTTTAAAGGCTGGTTTAGACTCTTAAAATATTTAATCCAGCCTGTTATATGTATCACAGGCCACAATGTTTAATTTGCTCCATTGTTGTAATGAGTTGCACTAACCTAAAGACATTTTCCAGAAAATTTCCTTGCCTTTATTTGAGGATGTTAGTATAGACTCACTGGTTTCCCTGACTACTTTGGTCCATGACTCTCACCTTAAAAAAAACAACTATTTAGGGCTTCTTTCTTACCCAATTTTCAGTTAATACAGCTGCTGGTGTATAATATGATATGACACTTTAAAAAATTATCAGCTTTCCTCATCACCTGTTTTCCCACAAAGACAAACTGTCCATCTTACAGTTAAATTAATGTCTGAATCAGCTTACTCAGGAACACACTTAGCCATTACAGATGCAACAGTATGGAACAATGCCTACTCCAAAACTAACTTTCTTTATAGGTACACTCACTTTTCCCCTCAATTTTTTTAAAACACAGAATGACAAGTAGTTTCTAATCAGGTGGAACTGAACAAATTTCAAACTTGATTCACATTACAGTTCACACACTGCTTAACTGATAAATATATCTGAATTACAAACAGAAGAGAAAGGTTTTCTCACTCAGTTATGGTAGCACTTGACAGCTTTCATAATTATGGAAATCTGCACTTAATCTGCTACACCTTATATCAATGGAGTCAAAAGCATATGACTCTTTATTTAGTTGCTTTGAGTAAAGGTTAGTAAAGGTCCTATTTACAAGACAGTCTTCAATGCCTCAGACTCCTAATTCAAATTTCATCTTATTGATTACATAGACAGAAATTTCTACATAGATAAACAAGTAAACTTCCATAAATAGTCCTCATTGCCATTCTTACTCTTTCCTTTTTAATGAATGAATAATCAAAGACTTCAAAAATTCAAGAATAACATGTTCGGAAAAACTGTTTTATTCACTAAATTCATGTAACTGTCATGGCCAGCTCTAAATGGGTTTGGAGATGCATTGCCTACCAGCCAAAGTTACATCTGTGTTCTAATCAATGGATTTCTACAGTGGAGAATGCAAGCTGAACGACATGAGATTTGGCTTTTGCATTCACATCTTGCCCTTTAATTACCCGAAGAGATGGCCTGGAAAAACCTCAAACACATTCCTGCTGATAATAAAAAATTAAAATATGGTCTTATGGAAGTCTAAACCCCAGTATTTCTTAAAGACTATACTGACTTAAGAATTCAGAATACACTTCCAAAAAAACTCCATAAATTCCTAGAAAAGTAAGATCATGTACATTGTAAGGCTGATATGCAGATAGTGTTCTTAAATGAAGCTCTGCTTCTTTACACAAATTAAGATAACATTCAAGCTGTATGCAAAATTAATAAAGATCTCAAACCTCTCTCCCAGAAACCGACTTCCACTTATTCCATAGTATACAGATACCCACAACCTAAGAGCACTTCTATTTCAAGGGCAGACATTGAAGTCCACAGACATTCCATTAATGCCTTGCCAGCTAACTCACGAAGAAGCAAGCACATACAATACACAGTCTGCATGCTCTAAAATACTGCATCACATTACTTACATCATAGAAAAGCTTCCTATCTGCAGCAAGCCGTTTGGATGCCAGGGTCTTTGTAACATGGTAAAAGGTAAGTAGCGCCCGGTGTTGTTGAAGATCATCCTGCACCTTCACAGATTCTACAAGAGTGGGTATAAGTTCTGGCCATTGCCTTGGGCAGTCCACTCTGGCAACTTTAGCAATCAGCACAGAGATCTGAGTTGCTATCTGCAAAAAAACCCACAGACACCAGTAAGTCAAAGGGCATGTAGGAAATAAAAAATGACAAGATTCACAGCCAAGTAAAACCAGAACCAAAAAAGACTAGATTGCTAGATTTTTGTGTGCTTCTTCTCAAGCTGTTTTTAAGTCTGCTGAATGCAAATAAATTTGAAAAAGTATTCTATTTTATGTTTGTAGCAAGTATTTACATAAAATACTAAATAATTTAATACCTTGTTTAGATTTTACATGAAAACCGGCAACTATATTTATTCTAGAAATCACATAAATGAAGAAACAAATATTTGGGAACCATTTTTTACTTAGTGATCTTTTCTATCACTTTCTATGACCGTACACTGCTGAGTACATATTACCCTTTATTCTGCTCTACCTGATTATTAGATAGAGCCATTCCCAGCCCCAGGCACATGTATGTGTAAGCCTAAGCCCCATCCCATTAACTGGAACTGAGACTCTCTCTTGCTCCAGATCTTCAGAACCACAGGCCAGGGGCACCTGCACCACTCATACCATCTGACTTTGGTTGCTGGGCCCAAATCCCACTCATGCCAGTCTTGCCAGCAGCTGGAACCTGGTCCTTGTAGCACATGTGCATGATGAACAGTGAGATTACACAGTAAAACAAGTAAGGGATGCAATCAGAACACAGGACAGGCAGTAGCCACCAGGCACAGGGTTTGTTTAGACACAGGTACAGACCGCCCGTGGTTTACACATGACTGGCCCTTCTTATGCCCTCTTTCTGTCTATTCCACACATGGCTGCTGTGCAACTCTCTTCCCCTAAACATTCCTTAACAAATTTTGTACGTCCCCTCAAAACCCTACCTCAAATATCCAAAAATTTCATGTTGTTTTCCCTGTTCTTATCCCATTCTGATTGAAAAGGTCCTTGACTGGATTAGTGAAGCAGACACTCTCTCCTTCAACACACTAGAACAACCACACTTCTAGCCTGAGGAAGAAGTCACCTTCTTAAGCTACCAGAAGGAATTCAAGCAAATTACAAAGACAGACCAATGTCCTTCTCCTTCTTTACTGCTTCCTGAGCAGTTTCATCTGGAGTCTGATAACCCCACCAAGTCTTCTGCAATATTTATTCCTACCATACTGCTTCCTGAGAGGAATTGCTTCAGGAAAATGATGTCAAAAGTTGCATGGAAGAGCTGGGAGTCCTACTTAATACTGGATCAAACTGGGGAGCAGAGAGAGCAAATAAATTCTTCTCCCTATGTCATACATAGGCAACCTCCCAGGAAGGCCAAAATTACTTTACTCTTGAGGACTGGCTTTTTAAATGGGGAGGAAGAAGTAAAAGAATTTGCTGTCATACATTTGAAGAAGTACTTTGTTCCACTGTTCCCTCCATACGCTAAATATCTTCAGAGGGCACTGAAATCATGCTCTCAGCAGATGGTATGGTCTCTTTTTCCTTTCCACCTCCCCTGGAAGTCAAGTTGTATCATCGCATCTCCACACTATGCCTATTTCTCACTTTTCTGTGTTGTTTTTCTTTCTATACAAGGGTCATAATTTTTTCTGCCTTCACTGATGCAAAAAGCACAAGCAGATAGCAACTGTGTTATGAACTATCTGTGACTGGAAAAGTGCAGTTATCAGGAACACAGGATATCAAAACTCAGACATATCAAGCAGGCTGGGAACTAAATGGAAGATTCCTCTGAAAGGACACCTCAGGATACCTACAACACAGTTTGGGAAAACAAGGGGAAACAAAGGGATATGGACTCTGAAAGCATATTTCAGTATCATACATAATTTTTGGGCAATTATTTACACTGCTGCTATAAAAACAGATCTTAAAACAGATCATAAAAACACATCTTAAAAAATGACATCCCAAGAAATGTCATAAGAACACATAAATCAAAACATGAAGCCACTAGCCTTTAAAATGTCAGTTTAAAAGGTTCCAATCTCAACTGCAACTACAGTCAGAGAACTCCAGAACTGTTCATCAGTAGTGGTATTGTTAACTACAAAACATGCTATGCTATCATATTAGCAGGCAACCTGATGAAAAACCAAAGAATGTATGGGAAAAGTATTGATAAAAAGTTTTAATTGTTTTACAAACAATGTAGTTAATATTAGAGTTTTATAATTTATTTGCCTATTTACACGTGCAAAAAACATACAAACTTCAAAATTAAACACTTGATAAATGATATGCTACCTAGTAGACGCATAGATGACACGCACTATGGTTCAGCTTGACACACTTCATAGTTCTTCTTGGTTAAAATATGGAAACTATATCTCCTGAACAAATTTTAGAATACTTTATATGCTTTTTTAAAAATTGCATTTGAAATGAAATTTTTTAACTTTAGTCAAAACTGTCATTTCACAATGGGCTTCTACAAAGACTATATTACCCTAATTTTGATAAATTGTTCTAATCCTAGGAGTTACATTAGTCCTGTCAAGAAATCCCAGAAAGTTAAAACTGAACTGTCTGTAGAGCAGAAGTTTATTTCCAATGCCTTTTCTTTTCAATCTTTACCTTATGCCTAACATTTCTGTATTTCCTTGATAGAGTTATTTAAAGTCTAGCTCAAAATATTAGCAAATATTTCCTTGCAGAATTTTATGCTGACATGATAAAGAAGTTAGCAGAAGTAATTAGCAGATTGATTCATCTAGTATGGACATATTCTGTGCCCCTAACATTAGTTCTATATTCAACACAGCAATGAATTCTTATTCTGATCAAAATCATGGCTTACAATCAGTCACTTTATGAAAGAAAGGACACTATCATACTGAAGCTTTGTTAAGCTTATTTAAACTCACTAATACTGTAACTAGACATGTGACAGCAATACTGCTTAGGTGGGTTTATGTAGCAGCAATCTCAATAGCTCATTCCTGCTATGCCACTGCCACACTTCCTTGTATGTGTATGGCCACACCGGGAGTCAGCTAAGTGAACAGACACAGCTGAAAAAACCAAAAATCACTCAAGGAAAGGTTATCTTTGAGCTACATCCATTCCTTGAACCATTTCACCAAATGGTTGCCTAAACAGCAAGGGACAACAAACTGCAACACCAAAAAAACCAAACCACAGAGTCAAAACATGTTGTTTCCAACCGAAGTGTTTCCATGATTCAAATAATTATGATCTATGGTCAAAGATCTACTTCAAATCTGTCTGAAAAGCAATATGTAAACTATAACTTTATTATTATAGTTAAATACTTTGTAAAGAAAGAATCCAAGCTATCTATCAATACAAGCATTTCTTGGGAGAGTAATAAACAATCACCACTAACCTGATTCACTGGCTCATTAAAGTTGGTGATAAGTCCAGCACGCAATGTAGTTTTTTCCTCTTCAGAAAGAGCACTGCCAGGATATAGTTATTAAAATATTACTTATTTTCAATTTTAAAAGTTACCATCAATTCATGTGTAACTATCAAAACTAACAAAAGAACATCCTTTGTTCTCCCACTATCTCAAATATTTTTAAAAAGAGGGAATAATGAAAAAAATACCCATGAGGCATTTTAGTCTCATGTTTTGAGACCAGAAGTGATCTTTTTAAAGATAAATGGCAAAAGAGAGTTGATAGAGTGAGATACACAGGTACTGAAAAAATGCAAGACTGTACAAAATACAAATGGATTGCACATAGACAACTGTTACACAGTTATTACTGCCAGAATAAAGGATTTGAACATGAATTTGCCTGTGTATACTAATGAACAATGGACAAAAAATGTCCAGAATAAGGCAATCACCATATCAGATGACAGCTCTTTCTAGAAAAGCAGTCTTTTCTATTATAAATCCTTTTCTACAAGCAAGTAATACATTTACACTTAGAAGTACAGATCCTTTGAAAATTATACCTTTGTGTGGAAAGTATGTTGATACATTTTCCATAAAATGCACAGGACAATAGTGAGCAGGGCAAATTCTAAGCCATAAAGGTTAAGTTTCTTTCAAGGGCAGCATTGTGGTATCTTAATATTTCATTTTAAGTGAACTCTATGAGTTTAAGATGACACATTGCAGTATGATATCACTACTGTTATACTTCTGACTTTATACGATTCATGCAATTTTCTTTATAATTTCTAGTCAGAAAACACAACACACTGCTTTAAAAAAGTTTTTGTTGATATTTATTGATATATTATTGGGGAAGGAGAAAACCAAAACCAAACAAAAAAATCCAACACATTTTCATTTACTGATAGCACCTAGAAAGCTGTTTCTTCTTCATAAAAAGCCTGTAAGTTATCACCCAAGATTGTTTAGATGAGATTTTCACCTAACACTATAATGACTTAAAAGCATGCATGCAAACATCATATCTCAGTGAAGACTAGTGGCTGGAAATTAGGAAGATTAAACACACCAACACAACCACTTCCTCTTGTCTGACCTCAGGCACAGATATTAACCAGCCAGTTTTATACACTGAGGTTTAAAATTATGTCTAAAGCTCCCTAAAGCATAGGTTTTACACTAATCTAGACAAATACTAAATATTAATATCAAAATAATAAAAAAGAGGAATTGCCATAAGAACAAACATTTGCAAAAATACTCAAGTTTTCACGTTCCTTTCATCCCTGCACAAAACACAACTACTCACCATTTCCTAGATCATTTCTTTATCATTTGAAGTATAGTACAAAAGGGGGGCAATCAATTTTTTCACTGGTGACTCAAAACTGTACACTAAGTCTTGTTTTCCAAGTTAGTTATAGCATTCAGGAGTCATAACTTTATGTTTTATTTTTTACATCAAGACGTAGGCTTTAAGAATTTTTCTGCATAAAAGTACATGAGGCCTACAAACATTCTGGTGAAAAATTTACAGAGATTTCTGCAATAGTAAAAGCTCTTCTGCATATAACTATTTAATTTATTAATCTAAAGTCGTGAGATTACATTCCAGGAAAATATTTTTGTGGGTTTTTCTTTTATAATATGAAAATGCAGTATATAATTTCCACCCGTATAGACATCATCTATGTGGCTTCTAAGACTTAAAAGCTCTTATTAATAAAATTTAAACATGTAATCTCAGTTAAATGTAGATTGTATAATACCTCACTTTCAAAGACAATAGAAAGCACTTAAAACCTGGTCTATATAAAAAAATATCGTTTTCCTATATTGCTTCATTTACTTTGTGGGCTCACAAGATCACTGGCCTTAAACACTTTTCATAATTGTAATTATATTAAACTTATCACCTGCACAGTCTAAGAGGCGCAAGAATTCAGTTCATTACTTACTGTAAACAAAAATGCTGTAATTAAGCTTTTGACATTGCAGACAAAACAAAGGACAGAAAAGTAATAGATTCATGAGGATGAACACCTCCAATACACAAGCTTGTGATAAGCAAAACTGGAAAACAGTAATGACAAAAAAAAAAAAATCTAAGAAATCAGTGCAGATGCAAGTGTCACACAGCAGTGTGTGAGGGAGTCCCTCAGGGTTTGCCCCTGGGTGGAGGAATTAATTCACTGTTTGAACAACACGAGGGTGACATCTGCTGGAGAACAGGGACACCCTCAGCCTCCCTCAGTGCCTGGCAAAAAAGCCAATTCCACAATTCCAGCTATAAAAGTTATAGCCAGGCGAGCAGTTAGGAAGAAAGTGCCCCACTGAGCCAGCTATTTCCCTTCAGCATTGAACTACACGTGCCCAAAAATTAAAACAACTTCATCTACACATGAACTTCTATGTATTGTGCTGTAGCTGTTCACAGTTTGCAAGTTCAACAATTTGCAAAGATAATCACTGTGATCTTTCCCTGTGTTCGTGGTATGGAGAAATATACATCCAAATACTGAAAATATTATTTTGCAGCTTTTTTTTAAAAAGTCAGATATTTTGGATTTGGATTTCTGGCTTATGAGGAGTTATCACACAAGTGAAAACATGTATTTGGAAAGTATTGTTAAAGTTGCTAATATGGTACTCAAATAAGAGAACAAAGTCCACAAGAGACAGGATACAAAAGTAATTGTCTGTAAAATCAAAAACATGTTCAACTCTTTGAGTTCAGGACAAACCATTTCTGAAGAAAATAAAAACACATACAAAATCATCCTGCAATACCAGCTTTTGAGGAGGCTGACAAAAAATTTCAAAAAAGAAGCCAAATTGTGCCTGAAAAGAAGCTGGGACAACTCTAGGCTTTCGCCACAGCTATATGAAAAGCTGCCTGAAAAAGGAGGGGGGAGGAACTTCATAGGCTCATCTTCAAAATCACCCTCACTGGAAAACGCAGTTTTAAGCCTAATCTGTACATCAAAATACGCTTTGATGTACTACTATGGAGAGAGGGGACATCTGCTCAAGTGAGACAGACGACAAAAGAAAAGACTTTTGCAAAGACAACAAAAATGCAGCCTCTGCAACGAAAACTTCAAAAAATCATGACACTCAAAGTACGATTGGTTCACAAACTAATCTACTGAGAATTTAGCTTAAATCAGGATTTCTCAAAATGACCTCAACATACACTAAGAGAAACGTAATCTGGTGAGTGCTGACAAAATTTCACATCTAACAAATTTAGAAAGAAAAACAGTTGGGCACAGATGAAAAATCTAGTATGCATTACTTACTCCATTGAGTCCTTAACAGCAGGCAACAATTTTTAAAATTTATTTTATACTCTAATTGCAATAAATTGCAAGCTTTTATGAGTTCTGGAATTGAAACTCTTGGTGAAATCACACCTGTTTTAAAAGGAAAAATAACCACTTCACACAAAAGACTGGGAAGTATACAATTCTATGGGTTACATATTAAAATGGCACTTTTTGTAATCTTAAAGTAAATTAAATGGCACTCAGGAAAAGTACGTATCTTCTTTGGAGAACTCTTTCATCATGCATTATCAGAACAACAAAAAATGAAGACCTGAACTTTTTTAGTATGATGACTACTACCTCTTTCCTATGTACACGTTCAATACAAATCAGCTTAAACAAAGTGAAATGTCTCTCTCACTTTCCAAGAGACTACACTACCTTTCACTTCTGTTGCTATCAGTAAATCCAGGTGTTAATGTTGTAACACTTACTGCATCACTTCAAAACCTGTTATCTATGAAACAGCCCTCCAACTCAGTTCTCAAAAAAACCATGAACAGAGTTATAAGAAGCAATATAAAGACAAAATGTTTTATCAGCAACTCCTGAAGTTTGAAGCATATTGTCAGTTCCACCACAAATTCTAAAGTGACTTCTATGAACTAAGGATCTGCTGTTTTTCCAGCCTGGCAACCATAACAAAGCCAACTTTAAGACAGTTAAGTGGAAGAACTCAAAACTTACTGTGGAGCGACCCGTCTCCAGTACCGATCAATTCCATTTTTAAAGTACAGCACAGCCAACCATCTTACATTCACATCCAGGCTATGATTTGTAAAGATATTCTGTTTACAAAAAAAAAAAAAAAAGTTAAAAACTGCTCAAGACATCACAAGCAAGACAGAAATTGTATCAACACATGCCCTGGTTTATGTAGAAATATCTCTGTAATATGGGTGAACATAAACAAAAAACCTTAATCATCATTTGACAGAAATGTGAAAATACTGCAATAAACACAGATTTTTAGAGATTAAAAAATGTTGATCACTAGCCCAAATTTTGATTTATTTAAAAAAACCAACATACAAGGCAAATGTATTGCAAATCTTGTCTCGTGGAAAAGGAAATTTAAGGGTGGTAATTACTAGATTCTGACAGTTTTTATATTCTTTAATGACATAGCTCTCAGAAGTTTGTGCCACTGCAGAATACAGGACAATTCCTTATTCTAGTCAGAATCCAGTCTTCAGGTTATTTACTCATTATGTTGTCATATGCCAGGAACCATGCTGTCTACCATACTGTTTGTAAAACTGTGACCTGATAGGTCTGCAATTCTCAAATTCGACTATGCTTATTCTAGGAAATTAGTTTCTACCAATAAAAGTTATATACCTATAGATACATACACACATTTGTGTCTCTCTGCATACACTTTCATATATCTGTATGTAAATACAGAGAAACATAGAGGATTTATTTTGTACAGTAATGTAAAATTAACCAACCAAGAGAAACTAAAATAAAGGTAAGGCTATTGAATCTCAACACGGGTACTACTCTGAACAGCAGCTCTCCTCCCATTTTCTACTGCATGAGATGGATCCTCTCAAGGGGTGAGACACCATTATTCCCTCCTTTTGAGAGCAAGCATATGTGAGCTAAGTGCTCTTACTATACAGTGCACTGCAGAAAGAGTGCACCACTTGTATTCAATGCCTTTAGAAGTCCAGAAGTGACCTGAAAAATGCAGGGATTCTGGTCAAAAGCATCTGCTACTTTTGGATGCCATGCCTGCAGATAAACCCTTCAAATAATTCAGCTGTAGAAACCTAGGATCTCATTTTCACTATGGATTCAAAACCTAACTTTCTCTCAAAATCTACTTCTATTGATAGGAACATCTTTCTAGAGGTAATGGCCAACTCAAAAAAAAAAAACAACACCAAAAACCAAAACAAAAACAAACAAACCCTAGCACACCCCAGTCACTAGAAAGTAAACAGACTTACATGCCAACAACAATATTGACTTCAAATCTAGCAAACTGTAGAAAAATATAAGGAAAGTGGTAGTCCACCAATAAATACCACATAACATGAAAATGATCCGTACGTATTATGCCCTCCTTCCCCAAAGCTCATTTAGGAAGACAGACTGAATCTCTAAAAGACTTCACCTTTCCCAAATGCAACTTAAGCATATTAAAATATGAACAGGTAACTTTAAACACCACTTCAATATCATAACAAAACATTTCAAAATAAATGAAACATGGAAAACCCAAACTACTCATACTTAAACTTCCGTTGATCTTACAAACAACTATTCCTCTCCTTGCTAAAATATTTAGCAGAAGCAAAACTTCCACAGATAAAAAACACCTTACAACTAGACCAGGCCTAGATAAAAAATAAAAATAAGACCAAAGAATCCACACAAAAACAAGCAGAACTTCTCTTTATACTGTGTATCTTCATATGAACTTCCTAAAACATGAAGTATTTAATACAACACAGTAATGCTGTCCTAGAAATATCACAAATGAAGCCAATATACAAACTGATATAACTTGTACAGAAGTTCTTTTCAAAACCATCCAATTTATTGTTGAATCAAAAGAAATATGTAATACTTTTAAAAGGGAAAGACATAAAAGTACTGATAGCAACTCCATTAGGTACTAAAATGGTAGGATCAAGGATGAATGTCTCACATGTATGATTTTCTCTGCCCTGATTGTCCCAGAAGCAAATGTATCCTACAGTAAGTAATTATATTACTTGCCACATCCCACAGACATCAGCTGTCTTACCCACCATCCATTTACATTTACCTGTTGTCCAGCACCCTTTTCTGTTCTACAAGAACGTGCCAGCTATCTTCCCTCCCAGACAACCGATCTGTCATGATCATGTCAAACAAAGAAGTACATACTTTACTTGTTTAATTTGGAAGACTATGCTGGTATTCCACACTTAAAGAAAGGCTGATGCAGCCCCAACAAATACACCTAACCATGTAAAAGGAATTATCAGCATTTGATCCTCTTTGATAAGCATCTAAACCCCTGAATTTTTAGCCCTTGTATTTAAAATTAACTGATATCTGTTCCAGTTACACTTGTGAGTGCTCAACTTGTCTACACCCTGAGGTGTAAGGTCTCAAAGTAAACATCCAGAGAAAAAAAATGTCACTAGTAGCAATTTCTGCTGTTTTCTATCAAGATCACTTACCACCACAGCTACACTATGGCAAAGGCAATGCATAAAAGGAAATTTGACAGCTCAAAGTATCTTCTTCTACTCCTTTCCCTAAATCCTTGGGCTTGCCTTTAACTTTCTCAACAAATGAGAGGTCTACAGAGAACAGAACATGTCACCCTACAAACCTGAGTCATTCAATCTATGCACTGAGGACAGACTTTCGTAGAAAAAACATTTTACATGTGTTTTTTAAGACTATTATAAACATATGCATAGATATTGGAGAATAACAACAGTGTTAACTTTCAAGTGTCTTTGCTGAAAGTTTCATTTGCTTTTTGACTGTGTTGTCATCACTTGGACCACATTAATGCATTCATTTCACCAAAGGCCATAGTACTTTCAGAAGTATTCACCTTCTCCATCCCATGATCTTACTACCACTGCCAGGTCAGCCAATCTCCCTGAGAGTCTCCCTCCACTAACAGAAAGGAAAGCAACCCCAGAGAGATATCACACAATGAATGCAATGGAAATCATGAAGGAACTTCTATTAAAATGTTCATAAAGCATCACCTCCACAAAAAATAAAAGGTTATTACTGCCTTGGTATATAAAAGGGTCCCTGCCTCTCGAGGTAGTAAAGGCAATTCCTTTGACAATGGCCCTCTCAGCCTTCTACCACCTACAATTCACAATTGGCCAGCAAAATATTTAGCATTCACACTGCTAGAGGCTGGACTTCCACCTTCTGAACGGCTGGGAAAAGAGCTTCCTTTGAGACACAGTGATGACAATGTCTATCACTGTCACATCCTACCTACCATACTCTTCAGCATAAGGATTCTAGTGTCTAGACCATGACAACTCAGGGCTTCTCTCAGCCAGAGGTCATGGTTCAACTGTGTTCTAGAGACCAGCACTCAAAATTATTCAGAGCTAATTAATAGCACTTTTCCACTGTATCTTACCAACAAGACTGAATAAAAACCTGGCTGTGTCTCCCACTGCTTCAGTTGTTCCTCAGCTGGCTTCAACACTGCAGTATCTTGGCTAGTAGCTTGTGTCAAGACTTGCAAAACAACAGTGCTAGCACTGTTGAGATCCATGAAAATCTGAAAACATTAAAAAGGTGAAAAAACACTTAAGGAGAAAAAGATAGCAAATACAGACAGGTATTTTCCATTCATATTATCCAAACACCCCACGCTCATTTTTCATTATACTACACAGTGTAAAGATAGCATGACACCCACTCACAGGCAGTTTTGGTACAGGGATAGAATTATTTGCTTTCAGAAATCTCTCAGCAGAAAGAGCAAGCATTAAATCTGTCATTAGAAGCACATTTGCTAGATTTGAGGAACTGCAGGAAATATTTTGATTGTAAAACAGTTACCTCTCTTGTGAGGCACCGCAGCTAAGAGCAAAACCGCAACTAGAGATTACTCAGCTGTACGCAGAGTAAACCATGGGCTTGTCTGAAAGAGGCAAAGGTGCAGATTATTAACATTTTTTCATTTTATTTTTCCTTCAAGAGAGAAAATGACACATTCCTATAGTTAAATTCTGTAATTCAAATTCATCAAAACAACTCATATTAATTAAAAAATAAAGCATTAAGTCTCACAATTAGTCCTACACGAAACAGAATTTTCCTCAATATATTTGGTTTCCTTCTTATTTGGCATACAAATGCTAAATGCATAACCAGCTGAATTATGAATGCATATTGCCAAATTTCCAATGTATATACATCCTTATGCACCCTTGTAATCTATGAAGGCAAAACAAAACACTGCTCTCCAGATGACAGTGATTACATTTATAATGACCACGCAAACAATGTTACAAGAAAGGCACATATATGAAAGGAATTATGAAGTCTGCCTTCTGCTTACAAAAAAAGACTGTTTAAAGTCTATGTCAACTTTTAATAACGCATACGCAGTTAAATATTCATATACTTGGGTTTCTAAATAAACAAGAAAGAACAGCTTCTCTTCAAAGAGGAGAGAGGAGGAGGTTCAGGTGAGGCATCAGGAGGAATTTCTTCATGGAAAGATTGTTAAGCATTGGAATGGGCTGCCCAGGGAAGTTGTAGAGTTGTCATCCCTGGAGGTGGCCAAGAAATGACTGGATGTGGCATTTAGTGCAGCGGTGTAGCTGCCAAGGTGCCGACTGCTCAAAGGCTGAACTCAGTCTTGGAGATCTTTTACAACTGTAATGACTCTGGTTTGCTTTTATTTAATGGGGGAAAAAAGAGGTTTATTTTTCCACCTTCAGGAAAAAAAAATCAAGATTAAAGTTGTTGCAGTAATGGTAAGAAAGTGGGAGAAATTAAATTTATTCTGACATAGGTTTAGACTTCTGATTTTTTCAGAAAAATCACCTTAACAACAAAACTAGCCACAACACTGAAGACCTTTTATACCAGTAATAACATTGCACAATTGAAAAAAAATATTACATCCCTAAAAGAAAAGTTCTTCATCTCCAAATCTCCAGTCATCCTCAACAAAAGCTGACTAAAATTTGAAGGTCCTAAGGTTAAAGAAAGTCTACTTCCAAACCCATGAAACACAAAATCACATCTCTCTTTGCAGCAGTAATTGAACAGATGACTCCATCTCTGCTTTATATTTCACACGTGAAGAATCTTCCAATCTTTGTGCTTTAATCAGCTGTGCACAAGGTGGCAGAAGGGGGGTTACTACAGGGGAGTCTTCTGTGAAAAGCTGCAGGAAGCTTTCCCCGTGAGTGGCAGAGGCAATGCTGGATGGCTCCAAGACACACCTGCCACTGGCCAAGGCTGAACCCACCCAACAGTGGTAGCACCTCTAGGATAACATGTTTAAGAAGGGGAATGAAAAACCTGATGGCTTTTGCTTCAACTGGAAATTTATATACCTCATCTAGAACAGTTCTCATTAGAAGACATAATTAGTAAAATGCAAGCACAAAAAACAGGTTACTTGTTTTTCAGTTTCTTATTTCAAAACAATTAGCAGACAGTTCTAAAGACAATAAAAAAGAACAAAAATCAAAGTGAAATATTCCCTTGTTTCTTAATAATGTTTCTCATTCTTGAAAAGATTTGTATTTCCATATAAAAACAGGAGCAGCTACTGTTTGAGCTACTGCTCAAAAAAAAAAAAAAATCTGCAAGAAAAATCAAACTAAACTTAGTGGGTCAGAACAAAAATTTATTTAACCCAACATTCCTTCTCTGTCAAAACCACACCAGATAACCACATCAGCACATTTGTATATAATGCTGGCCTGTCATCCAGAAAACTCTGGTTCAAGGATTTTCTATTAAGAGGCAGGGAATTTAACAGCCCTCAAGACCTAGTCTTCAATGAATCTGCACAGTAGCTTTTTGATCCCATGTAAAGAACAGCCCTAGCACAATATTGGATGAGGCTGTCACGAGCCAAATAGCAAAATTGAATTAAAACATAATAATCTCCCTGAAGATGGGTCACTTTTTAGATAAGGTCTATAAATACTGTAAAATATTTAAGGAAGTGGTATATTCTGTATGATTTCAATAGCAAAAAATTAACTGCGAAAAACATCTATTAAATGTATAGCAAATACAAATGGCAAAGATGCAAAAAAAGCTGTCTATTGCTACTACTTTTTAAAAATTCCTCTGAACAGTTTGTTTTTTTCTAGTAAGTAACTAGTCTTAAATGTATTACTTTCTATTAAAAAAAAAACAGAAAGAAAATAAAAAGAAATAAAAATTTTCAACAAACTATTTTGAATCAATCCTTACTGCAGAAAACTTGAATTTACAGTTTAAGCTAGCTACAAATAAGTTAAGCTAAAACAAAGAGCTATGGTCACCAAAATAAACAATATAACCCTCTGCTTCTCCCTGAACCCCATAAATACCCAAAGATGGAAGGAGAGGGAAAAATGCAGGTTTTGGTTTGGATCAAGTTTTCCCATCATGTTCACACCACACTGCTAGACAAGTAAATGTGCTAGACATAAAAAAGCAGAACGGCAAGCAGCTTTTATTTCACTCTCTTGTCAAAATGTGATGCAACCTTAGAACAAACTTACAGATTGTGACTGAGCTGTAACTGCTCAGCAAAAGGCAGGGGTGAGATACTGGAGGCACACACAACAAAAAAACCCAAGTAAGCCAAAAAGTCAAGCCATCTAAGCACACTGTCCCACAGACACCCGAGGACTCTGCAGGAGCAAGGAGGAATACACGACTTCCAACCATGTCAAGCCATGGCAGGCTCAGGTCCTAGAATGTAATTTCAACTCTGACAAAGTCCTTACCTTCCCTTCTCACCAACAGGATTTCTATGGGGAACTTTTTCTCTGCATGCCCCTTGTAAAGAAAATTGACCCAGGGAGGGCACCTGCTCCTGTCTCAGTTTTAATGACTGCCAGGTACAGATGCATATGTGAAAGTTATTCCTACAGACAGACACAGCTATACTTCAGGAGTTTAAACCCAGATCTCTCCAATTTTAGTTTATGATGCCCTCACACCACCCTGTTTTTCTTTTCCTTTTTTTTCTTTTGATGAACCAGGGCTCTTCAGACCCTGATTTACACAGTGGATATATAGATGCTCTTAACCCCACAGAACTGCCAAGGCTATGAACACATGTTCTAGTACTGCGGGATAGAGACAATCTTCATCTCTTACATATCTGACTTCACAGTTGCATGGGAAAGGCAAAAAGACATAGGTTACCCCATAGATTGGTTAAATCACAGGGACAAGGACTATCTCCATAGTTCATGGGACTTCTACAGCTTTACTCATTACTGAGCTTTTTCTACAGGACTGTCCTAGAGATGTAACTCAGGAGGCGAGCATTAAATATTGTCTTTTGGGTACTTTCAGAGACATGAGGCATGTATAGAAATTCTGGCAGTCTGTCAACCTGATAAGCAACGCATTCTTAGAATGAAAGCAAGGTCTGCACTTGTGTCACAACAGCAAGAATTTCCAGGTTTGATTACTGAGTAAGGGTGTAATTTCCCTTTTTTACTTAGTAGTGTCAGTCTGCGCCTTCATAATAAACACTGAGCAGTATCAGGAATGTTTGTTGCTTTCTCCTGCTTTTCTGTGGTCCACACCCATTGCCATAACAACCAAACTGCACACAAACATGTTGGAAAAAGGGAAAGAAATCCCTTTCACTAGAAAGTGTTCAATGCCGTCAGCTGCAAACCCAAGCATGACTCTTACTGCCATGCCAGAATTCTGTCCTGCAAAAGGAAAAAGAGACTATCTGCACCCCACAAGAAAAAGTTGGTCTACAAGATCCCACTGGATAGGGAATACTGAACTTGACAATAGCATATTCTCAAGTCTCAGCTGGCAGGAAAAAAACCCCACAAGTGCAGTTACATCTAGAGCAGTGCATCAAATGCCACCCCTTAGCACAATGAGTTAAGTGTCGTCAGAGACCACAAACACCAATATCAGTTCCTCATCATTATCACCCAATGTCTGAACTTCCATTCCCACTTTCAAACTCCTTCATCTCCTTTAAGTGACAAAAATCCAAATCTCATTTCTGTTCTATTCTTTACTCTTTAATTCCCTTCCTATGGGTGTATCTACAAACACATTTTACCTTTCAAGACTATTCCGTGTCTTAAACGTTCTAGTTTTATACTAGCCATGCCAGTTTAATGTTTTTCCTGAAGAGAAAATGCTTCTGATACAGACAAATAGGCATCTAGGTACTTTTCCCATCACACTAAAATACATCCTAATTTTAAAATCACATCAGCTGTGAAAAGAAATCTGTGACTGCTAAACATCTGAATGGGTACAAAAGGAAGGATTTCATCACTAAACCACCTCCCTACTTCACTTTCTCCAAAAGAATGCAGTGTAACAACTCACTCCTATCCAGACAATTAATTCTGAGTATTTTTGTTCTCTTTTGTTAACAACTCATTTCTTTCTCACTGTACGAGGTGCAAGAATAAATTCAGTTAAGATTTTATGAAACCAGAAGAAGACAAACCCATAAACCTATTACACAAAATATAGTGTGCTCTCACTGATCACAGTGCAAATACATTCTGGACTACTTCATAAGCTCAAGTGGCTCTGTGGATGTTGTTATCCTTCTTTACGCAGTGCCTGAGACATCTTCTAGGACATCATTTCCAGTTTGGTTCTCATAGCTCTGCCTTTCCTCAGTTCAAGAAGGAAAAATCTGGAGAGAGGCCAGAGCTACTAGGACAGTCTGTGGTCAAAAATAAATTATCTGTGAGGAGAGTTTGAGGACTTGTTCAAGACAGTGGAACCTAAGGAAGACTTTGCAGACACCTAGAACTAAGTCCCTGAGGAGCGATTACAAAGAGGACTTACTGCTTCTTATCAGCAGATTATACAACTAATGAACAACTATAAAGCTGCACCCTGCAGCTCAGCAGGTTCAAATAGAAACTTAGGACTATCTTTTACAGCACATTTGTTTCAAGGAGAGCAGGAAAATCAAAGTTTCCATGCTGAAAAACCACAAGAGCTCCTGAAATAAGTAACACAAATGCTGGCATTCAGTCACATAGATATGATACATTGGCAAGGATACTGTCACCTTCAGGAAAAGTCAGTTGTTATGCTGATGTCTCTCCAGCCTTCTGCAAACTTTTCCATGAATCTCTCTCCTAGCATTGCAGTATCTCTATCAATCATGTCACATGCTAGTAGTCCTACCAAGGAGTGCACCCAAAAGAACTAAAACTATCCTGGTTACTGAAGCTACTACTTAAACTCAGTAGTAACTGTTGCGGTGTGCCTTTAAGGCTTTCAAGGTGACCCCTCTTTTAGGGGTTTTTCCCCTTCCCCAGGGCAGGTTTTTCCCAGCCAACCCTGAAGGAATGATTATGATACACTGGGTTTACCAAGCAACCTGAGATTTTTGCAGGGGCTGCCCATGGAAGGAATTGGCCCAGGCAGAGAGGGCCACCCCTCCTCACAGGTGATGTGACCTTTAGGCTGCCCTTTAGCCCTCGGGTCACGCCCTGCCCCTCTCTGACGGGGAGGTGTGTGCCCTCCCCATCCCCTCTCCCAGGTGAAAACCCAGGACAGGCAGATGGTCGGGACTCTGCTCAGGAAGTCACACGGTTCAGAGCTGCTGCTACCCGGAATAAAATCTCTGGACAAGACTCCAAAGCAGATCTGTTTCCTTCTTCCACTGACTGGTCCAACCTCTCTGAGGGAGCCCCGCAGGATTCACCTTGCTACTTTATCTCCCCGCTGCACCCCGGGTCCTGAGCTGCCTGGAACAAGCCTGGACTTGTCCGAGGGGTCTGTGCCTGTGTTAAAGTGCAGGGAGAGCATCCTTTAGGGACAAACCACGAGGCTGCTCCCCCAGCACAGCTACCACACAGACTCCACAAAATAACAGTGATTAATTCGCTGTTACAACTAATCAGCTGTTACAGCAATCACCAAAAAAAAACCCAACACAATGACTAATGTTAAGCATTACTAAGATTTTTCAATACCTATATATTAATTTTTCCTTATGTAATTGAACCAAGCTATCTATATTTTGGCCAATTTAAGCCACAGTAAAGAAGACAAATAAAAACATCTGAGCATGAAAGAGTCAAGAGACTTTTTTTCCTATAATGTTAGTGGCAGAAATACAGGTGTAGAATTTCCAAGATTTCATTTTTACAAAAATTTAACATTGAAACTAAAACCTAGATCTGAAAAAAACATGCAGAAGACACAAAGGATACAAGGACTAAGAACAATGAGGACTACAGTAACAAAAGACAGCAACAAGCAAGGCTGACAACAATATTAAGGAAAGTTAAATCAGATTATATTAAAAACTTGTAGGAGAAGAATGACCTTTCACATTAAAAGAAATCACAGAAGTGACCAAAAAAACCCAACAGAAAAAACAGGGAGTAAAGAAATGAGTGAGAAAAATCCAAGGATTAACTCAAAAATTACTGTCACAGAGTTCAGTACTGATGGCACAGGAAAAGCCAAATGGATACAGAGACAATGTAATAATATTTTTATCATTTAATAGTAAATTTCTAGGATGACTGATGCCTTAGCTTTCGTGTTTTTCAGATTCTGTGCCACCTAGGGATGCAGTTCTGAGCCTCATATTAAGTGTCAGTCAGCTCTCTTCATAGAATAATAGGCAGGCAAAACAAATCCTTTTCCAGCTTGAGACCAAGGACAACTTTCAGGCCCAAAAGCACAAACAACAGTGGACTGAAGGGAGGAACAAGAAGGATGAGACTTCCTACAACCTGAAGCTATAACTGGACAATTAAAATTGTGTCCAGTTTGCAAATGGACCAAAAAAGACTTTTTAAGTGTCAGACCTCTGGACTGGTTGTCCATTTTGTGACCTTGTGTGTATCCCTGGTCAGGTTTCTGTCCTACCCAAGGTGTACCCTTAAAGGTCTTTCAATAAATACCTACTTTACTCTCTAGCTCAGTCTCTGTTTCAGTTCAGCTTTCCCAAGGCATCATGACCAATACTTCAAGGTCAATCTCATTCCTTTGACTTCTTCCTAATTTACCTAATATAACAGATTTTCAAAAAGACCTGACAGACCACGTAGGAACAAACTAGTGCCGAACAGCTGACATGGAAAGGTAAGTTTCACTCTGCCCTCATGCTCTGGAACAGGTTTAAACCCTTTCATTTTAGCTACAATTAAATCCCACTTCTGGCAATACAGTTTTGAAATGTTATATGTAAAGACAAAAGTCATTATTTTATCATTTATACACATCATAGTAAATGCCGTTGATAAGAACAGTACAATATAAGAATGAGAGAAGAAAAACAGAGAGCAGTGACAAATTTCATGTTGAGATGAAGTTCCAAGAAACCAAACTCCATAAGGAACATGCTATTTGCAAAAGCTCAGGTATGCTTTATATACTATGAATATAAATTGCATTCAGCCTCGTTTTGCTGATGTGCCCTGTGGACTAAATTAAAAGCCATGACAAGTATGTTACAGAGATGACTTCATGTATAAGACATAGGAAGCAAGGCACATGGAAAGAGAAGTGGCAAGCAGCATCACTATTGCACTTAGGGCCTTGTTCTTGTATTTTACAGACACTGCTGTCTTCTATGGTAATGAACTGGAGAAATAACTCACCGCTGCTGCACTGAGCCTGCCTCTGATTAAGGGAAGACTCTGCTCTGCAGAAAAACTGCTGCTCTTCAGCCTGCAGAAAGAAAACAACCACCTGGAATAAAGGCCAGGATGTGCCCCTTCCCGCAAAAAAACAAGTTCTGTCAGGTTAACGCCTCATCTTCCTCCCATGCCTTCCCATTTATCCTATCCTGACTAAAAACTGATTCAAGGAGAAAGCGGGAAACTGTTCCCTAGAATTAGGTTACAGTTACTTCCAGCTCCGAGCAGGCCCTTTCCAGCTGCCCGTATAAAGGGTAAGGAAAGCCTCGCTGCCTTAAATCGGGGGGCGGTGCCCCGGAGCCGGCACTCCCTGCCGGGCACTCCACGCCGGAGCCGCGCCGCCTCGGGCAGCGCAAACGGGGGCACAGCCGGCGGAGCAGCGGCCGAAGCGAGTGCTTAGGAGCAGCGCTACCCTCAGCGACACAGCCCCGGGGATCCATGCCCCGAGCGCTGCCTGGCTGGAAGCTGCCGACACCTTTCCCCCGCTCCCTGTCCCCCCCCCGGCCTCCTACGAACCGGGACCAGGGAATGCCGCGGCGGCACCACCGCCTCCCCGGCGCGCGGCCCTGACGTCACTGCCCCGCGACCCCAGAGCGGCGCCCGCGCCGCGC
>VWYO01009539.1:0-12722 GCA_013400275.1 Rhadina sibilatrix | reverse complement strand
AAGGGCAGGAGCTGAGAAATCACTGAGCTAAGAATCACGGAGCTGAAATCACTGAAGAGCTGAGAATCACTGCTCTGCCCCTCTGCTGAGGCCTTCTCTACCAGCTGAGGGAGTTGCTCTGACCTCCCAGGGTGTCTCTAATGAGATACCTTTTGGGGTGACTCTGAGCCTCCTGGGTCTCCACTGCGGACCCCAACACCCAGCTGGGAATACTGACCAGCAGGGTGTCAGGTTGTAGCTCTGACTCTGTCAAGTTCTCCAAAATTGTTGTTTGTTTGCTTGCTTGTTTGGTTGAGTGGTTTTGTTTCCTACTACATTTGTATTGTTAATATTCCTAGTAAAGAACTGTTATTCCTATTTCCAAAATCTTTGCCTGAAAGCCCATGATTGCAAAATTATAATCTAGTGGGGGTGGGGGGATGAGGGTTTTACATCCCCCATTCTAAGGGAAACCCCAGTTTCCCTGGCAGATACCTGTCTTTCCAAACCAAGGCAGTGTATAGATGGTAAGTGTAGAAAGAAAAAATGCAGATTGTAGATCAGGTCTATAAAACAAAGCAAAAATCTGCTTACGATTAGAGTCACCTAAAATAAAACTTTAAAAATAACCTAGCCTAATTTTTTGGCACGGATGGTTAGTAAACGAGAACATGTCTCTCCACTGTGCATTCCAATGACTTCAGAGAACAAGTTGTTAGTGGGCTTTTCTCTCAATTTCTCCTCATTTTTTTTGTACTTCCATACTAACTCTAGATATTCCTTCCTTCAAGTCCCAAGCAATGGATGTTAGGCATCACTCTAAGTGCAGCAATGAGCCATTATACAGAACTTGGTAGACAAGTGATCTAAACAAACTGAGCAGAGATGTTTATCACCAATTACAGGCCAGATGAGGATGTTTGGCAGCTCACAGCCTCACAGGAAAGGGAAATGACTGCAGCATTTCCAAGTATTACCAAATGTACAGTACTGTTGCAATCACAGGGCTCTTCAGAAACTGATGTCTGATCTAATGTTCACTAAACAGAGAGCAAAGGAAGAAGTCCTCCAAAAAAGAACATTTTGCTGCATGTGCTGATTAGCTGGAACCCATGGCTACAGAACACAGCTGGTTTTGGGCAAAGACTGCATCCTGACACAGGTTTAATGTAACGTATCTGATTAAATAAAATATCTGAGTATCTGACAGTCTCCTACAATGCAACCTCACAGAGGTGGTCATCTCAGTAGAATTACCCATTTAATTTGTTAGTAGTTTTAAGAAGCTTTGCTATTAAAATATTAAATCTCAAATTTTAAAAGGGTTTTAGAAAATACAAACTTTAAAAAAAAAATCAAATTTAAAACAGCAGATCCAACTCAGGGTCTGATTAGAAGACACAAAAGATTCTAACTTTTCTAGTCAAAAAGGAAAAAATAAATAGGTGAAACAACATAGAAAGAAAGATAAAAATATGCAAGAGTAGCAAATGATGCATTGAGGAAGGAAATCATGCAGTCCAGCACTCTTTGAGATGTTATACATCATAGGTACACAGATTCTAAGAACTGTGAATTCTCATTACACTTGAAACGAGGTCTCAGCCACTGCAGTCAAAATGGGCAATGGGTTCTTCAGGAATGCAGATTCTTAAGAGCACAATCCTGCCATATTCTGGATCCCAAGCAGTGCCTTTCTTTCACGTGTCTGCATGTATGGCAGCCCAGGTGCCCAGAGATACTGATCTTATGCTGTAGGGAACTGGTCTACAGCCAGCCAGACCCATATTACCTTAGGGTGAGCAAGGCTCCTGCCACTCAGGCTCAGGAGGAGAGATGCTAATTGAGTTTCCCCCATAAGACTGTAGTTCTAGAAAGTTCATGGTTCTTGTTTCTCCCATTGGTTAGATTTTCTCTGCAGTGTTTTGCATAATTCTGATCCCCACTCATCTCTGCCCCTCAACCTCTGGGAATTTGGACTTGTCCTATACTGGCTTCCTCTTTTCTGTTATTTTAGTTATTAAAACCTTTTGTCTTTTGGGCTACTCCATCGACCCATCCTTTTATTTTAGGCCGACACAGCCTCAGCCGATGTGGGCCCGAGGCGGCGGCAGGTCACACCGCTCCGTGCGTGTCCTTCTCAGGGCTGTCACGTGGAATGGGACATCATGAAGTGTTCTGCAGCTAAACAGCTTTATGAGCACACACACACATTCTGCCTTGGCTGAGCTCCACACACCCTTAATAGTGTGTGGTGCCCCTTGGGATGTGTGGGGTTTCTCCTGGGACCAGGACAACTGCCACAGGTCGCTGGACAACCCATCGGTTCTCTGCTGGCAACTGGATGCCACAGTGGATCCTAGAGCATCTACATAGGCCCAGAAGCCTGTGCTTACACAACTGAATCAAACCTGCTTCTTAAATCTATCAGCTGAAGTTTTGCACATTTATCAGCCTTTACCCACCACTGGCAACTTAAAACAGCCTTTCAATAAATGGTTTATCTATAAACTTCTTTTTCTCTCCAAAACTGCCATGACAATTATCTCAAGAGTCCTGTGCCTCAGATTTTGCTCAACTCAAAATATGATGCAACTATCCAGGGCCTATGAGCCACTTCTCACTGCAAGGACATGTGTCACAGTATGACACGAATGAATGACACTCTCACGCTGAGATGTCCAAGGCAAAAAAAAGGGCAGTTTATTTACAGATCTCGACATTTATAGAATTCTAAGAGTGACCAGGGATTTGAGGAAGAAAATTGTCCTCTCCAACCACACTGGTGAAACCAACAGTCCCTCAATTCTCTCCTCCTCCAGAAAGGAATGCAGAACAATCATTATTTACATGAACTGCATCACAAAGAGTAAACATCAGAAGGCTTTAGCAGAACTTTAGAAAAACAGAGCAACAGACATGCACCTCACAAAATTTGGAAATGGGGTAGCTCCACACCAAGCAGATCACCCAAACAGGGGGTTTCAACCATGGCAAACCTCCAGCGATGAGCCACTGCCCTCCTTCCCAACCATAGCTCTCCAATGCCATGTACTCCCTCTGGATTTCTGCATTAGGTGCACAGACCTGAGGATAAGGGGGAAATCCTGAGGCTTTACATGAGGCCAGGAACAAGGCTGTAATTCCTCTTCCACAAACCCTTTGAGTTGCAGGACTCTGCAGATCCATAGCCTGTACTTCCCAGCAGGAAACAACTCAGAAGCCAAACCTAAAACTCATATCAAAGACTTGTTTGGAGTCTTTGATATGAGACCTTCTTGCCCAGCTGCCAAGAGCAGCAGCTCTGCTGTGGCGTGCTCCACCAGCCTGGTGCCAGAGGTACAACACCAAACCCCAGCCGGGAGATTGCATTTCTGATTGCAGGCATTCCTGCTGCTTGTGAAATGCAAACTGCTGCTTCATCTGCCAGCTCCTCACAGAATGAGTTTCCTACCCCTGCCTTGTGTCCTGGCTTGCCTGTCTCTCGGGTCTCAGGCTGCTGTGCCAAAACTCGCACAGAACATCCATCACTAGGGCTGTCACTACACACAGCACCAGCCAAGGCAAACAGATTTTTCTCCTCACATGCAAGTGTTGATTTCAGTAATCATCTCAGAAACAAACAGGTGAGTAAATAAGAACAAGATTTTTCTTACCTCACTCTGAAGAAATCGTTACATACTCGATTATTTCACGGAGTTATTTCCTTCCTGTCATGATCTACTTTGCCTTTGAAAAGAAAAAGGGAACAGGGCTGTAACTTTATCTGCATAAATTTCAAGGAAAGAACTCCCAAAATTCGTAAAATGTTTTCAGACATTTGCAATTCTTAAAGATTTATCATTCACAATACATGACCCAGTCAGTTATTAATGAGTCTTTCAGACCCATTGCAGATTGCATTAATCCTCAACAGCAGTGCGATAAATGGTAATTCATGTTTTCATAATATTGTTGTTATAATATGTAGAAATAAAAATGTGTTTTTTTCTGAGAAAGCCAAAGACCCTCTCAAAGCAGAGCAGTAGTCGTGGAACTTTTGAAAGAGATCTCCTCATCTCCAGAGGAGGGAACAGAGGAATTACAATACCAATAGAAGGTGGAGGACGAAGGGGGACAAGGACACTTAATGCCTGATGAGGCTTGATGACTCTGAGATGATACCTTATCAGGGCCATTTGGACCACTCAGGAGTCTTCTCCACCCAGGAAATCCTTTCAGAAAACCGGACCTCGCTTGAAGTCGCTGAGGGACAAAAGAACTTAGAGAATCCTGGACTCACGTAAGCCCAGACAAAAAGTGTATAAAAACAGCTGGCATGGGCTCAGTCCTTTGTGAAAACCCGTGGGTACAGAGGCTGTACTCGCAATTTCACCCAGTGCCGGCACTGCTTCCTTGATTGTGGGCTTTGACGATTTCGCTGTCTGAAAAATTCTCTGACAAATAAATTGCTTTCGATGAAATTGGCTCTCTAAAATTTATAACAAGCAGCAACCATTCTTATTTTCTATGGTTTACCAATTATTGCATAGTTTTTAATATAACAATTTAAAATAATCTGCATTTAATGAAAACACTTCAAAAGGAGGAAATACCTAGCCTGTGAAACATTGCCCATGTTTTATTTACCCGTAATTGTGTCTGCTGCTGAAATGATCTTTTTAATAATGAAAGAGGATTTTATAATTAATACATGGAATCTCATTTCAGTTCAGATACCAGTGCAGACATTACTTGTTTATTCCTCATTACCTTCTTCACACTCTCACTACTTTTCATTTTAGCTGTATCTTTGCAACAGTTTCTGCTGGTGGGAGCCCTGCTCTTGTTTCCTAGAGCATATTTTCTTTATACATTTATATCAGTATCTCTGCAAAACTCTTCCCTTTCTATCTGCCTTCTATATTTTTTATATTCAATACAGAATTCTTTTTTAAAGCATATTTAGCAGTCACATATTTCAGGATTTCAAAGCGTTTGATGTTTGTTGTGAGGAACTCAAGATTTATATTGTGCACGTGGCATTGGTTCCAGATTAACACCTATCACAGCCCTTTTGGTTACTCTCTCAGGAGTAACCTCATGCTACTTTAAAGATCTCTCTCCACTCTATCCCTACAGACCCTTCCAGCATCACCACATTCTCCTTATAATCAGGCTGGGTAACGCGTCTCAAAGCACCACTAAAACAGTGTGCAGTTCCTCCAACCAAGTTACAATGGGGCAACTCTGGTGTAACTTCAGTTGCTGCTACTTCAGCCTGGCAGTTTCCTCCCTGCAGCACAATTTTTGCTAAAGCAGGATAAAACTGCTCAGAGGATAACAGACCTGTATTGTCTTTGCAATTGCAGCACACTGGATGGTCAGTTCACTGACATTTAAACCAGGTAGTTTTACATTGCTAAGGATGGAAGAGTGAGGGAAGTCTATGTCCAGTGTCAATTACAGAAGTGGTAAGTTGCAATAGAACAGTTACCAAGTTAATTATTCCCTGTCTAGCCCTGCTTCTCTAATAAACTTGCAAAGTACAGCATTGCAAAATCTTCAGGGAGGTTTTTTAGGAGATCAAACAGTGAAGATGAAATCTTGCAAAGATTTTATCTGTTTTAACAAGTAAATGTTTAACATATTATGCTAATAATTTTACCTTAAGCATTTTAGCCTGAAATTACCGATTATTGTGCAGTGGTGCATGAAGTTCATTGTCTTAATGATCCAGATAATAGTTCTTTCACAGATGTTGAAAGAATTCTTCCAATTTTTGTACTTGTACTGGGTCTGCCAGCCATTTTGGCTATAAAATGAGCTTTTCTACTCAGCATCCAGTGGTTTACAAGCGAAGCCAGCCAGCTAAAATACACCCACACTTGTAGAAAGGTGTTAATCTACTCCTTCACATAAGCAGAAGAAAGATCATTTCCAGTGCTAAGAGCTACCTGACCCCACAAGCACAAGTCTATAACCATTGCTGAGAAGCTGCTTTGATTAAAGCACTCATGACTCTGAGGCTGTCAGACTTTAGCAGCGATGTAACTTGAAAGGATTTCTGGACAGAGAGAGGATTTCACTGCCGTGTATTTACAAGATTTTAATGCTGGTAGTCCTCACAGAAAGCCCCGGGTCATTGGCACATGCTAATGTGCTAGCATATGGAGCAGTCCAAAGAGGTAAGAAACAATGAGACAGGGGAGCATTTAAGGTTTCATAATCCAAATAAAACAAACAGCAGAAAGAAGTCTCCAGAACACCTGCAATACATTGATGACATCATTGTGTGGGGGAACACGGCAATGGAAGTCTTTGAGAAAGGAGAGAAGATCATCCAGATTCTCCTGGAAGCCGGTTTTGCCATCAAGAGGAGCAAAGTCAAGGGACCTGCCCGAGAGATCCAGTTCCTGGGAGTGAAGTGGCAAGATGGATGGTGTCAGATTCCCACTGAGGTCATCAATAAGATCACCGCCATGTCCCCACCTACCAACAAGAAGGAGACACAAGCTTTCCTAGGGGCCATAGGCTTTTGGAGGATGCACATCCCTGAGTACAGTCAGATTGTGAGCCCTCTCTACCTGGTTATCCACAAGAAGAACGATTTCCACTGGGGCCCAGAACAGCAACACGCCTTCGCCCAGATCAAGCAGGAGATCGCTCATGCGGTAGCCCTTNCCCTGTTGGTCAGGCTGCTGGAAGCAGTCCAAAAGTGAGTCCTCCTGGAGTGGCAGATGTGGTTCTATGAGGTGGAGTAGAGATGATCCTGTAGAACAAGGGTCCAGTGGTGGTGAGAAAGGGTCCAGTCTTTCTCCAGGAATCGGGCAAAGCTAGATGCCTTCATGCTCCTGTGTCTCAGTTTTTATCCAGGTAGGAATGGTTGGCTCCCCCCACTGGGTGGAGCATCTCACAATAGGATGATGTAATGTGGATAGTCTATTTTGTGTGCTTTTAGGGGTGTCTTAATGGTCCTTTAGCAGAAAATATTCCCTTGGAGGGAGGACAGGTGGTGACAGAGATAAGAAACAATGCTCTACCTGGTTTTAACAGTTGGCCCATTATAAAAAGGCACCCGCCCCCCTCCTCCCAGAGTAAAGGAGAACAATTCTCCAACTGCTTTCAGCAGATGAAATAGAATACACATTTTTGGTTCCATAACCCAAGACAATCACTCAGGGCAAGGGCCAGCTCACCCCAACCTGACCTCCTCTCCTCCACCTTCCTTTTTGGCCAATGCCACACCTTTAGACAGCACCCTTCCAGCCACAATAAACACTTGAGCCCCTCCAGACACCCCAGGAGCTGCAGGACACCTGGATGAGCTGTCACCAGCACTGACAAGGCAATGGAAATGGAAAAGCCACCACAGCAGCCTGAGGCTCCTTTACCTGCTACAACTAACCAGACAAACATTGTGCCCTAGAGAAAGGGCAACCAGGTGTTATACTCAGTGAATTCATCAGCTACAGGAAAGCTTGAGGGGTTACTTCCATGACTTTCATGGTAATTGTTAACGTTCAAAGAAACAGGGTTAAAAATCAGGACACATAAATAAACATCAGCTCTTTATTAAGACAGATTCTTCTAAGATTTCCATCTAAAAACAGAATATCCATGTTACCATATCAAGCCATCTTAAATTACACTATTTCACTAAGAGTGCATAATTCTGTATTTTTAGACTAGAAAATTATTTTTGATATGTACAGCTTAAAAACCCACAAAACAGTTACTCATAATCATTTAATTTTACAGACTCATTTAGAGAAGCAAACAAAGTTTCCAACAGACTTTTCTCACTCCATTTTATTTGACCTTTTTTTCATTTAAAAGCATAATTGACATCTGTTCAACAGGCTTCAGAAGGCAGAATCTTTTAATTAGGACACCACTCCTGCAAGACGAGAAATAACAAGAGCTAAGCAGAGAAACAAAACTATAAAAAGACCTGGCTTCCCATTTAGCCTAATACAAACTTTCTCAAACCTTCACAAACAATTTAAAAACTACCACATGTGGAGGACATCAGAAGTTTGCTTCTCCCTCCCAACTTGTGCTCAGTCCAGTCCTGCAAATGCACCAGCACACATTGCACCAGTAATATCCAAGACTGATCATATTTAGTCCAGATGTGCAATGATATTACTGAAGCAATGAAAAAAGTATTTATGACCAATGCTGTAAAGGGAGAAATTTGAATCTAGTGCAAAACACCATTATAGAAACTCAGCATTCCATTGGTTTTCAATGCATTAAAATTGCTTTTGGTCTGTTTTCCACTATTGCTATTTTTAGTCTGTTTGGAGCGCCACTTTTTTCTTTGGCCAAACAGCTCTGTGATAGAAGCACAAAGCAGAGCTGCCTGGACAGGCAGAGCAGAGCCTTGTCTTAAGTGATAACAAAAATATGGCTATTGAATTTCTTGAAGAGCCAGATGTATTTAGCTCTGCAAAGGTTCAGTACATCTGAGGGTGCCCAGCACTTCACAGAAAATGGCTTAAAATAGCAGCAAGACAACTTCTCTGGACATGCTTTGCAAAAGAAATGGTTTTAATAATGACAAAAATAACAAACATTACCAAATAAAAGAAATGTAAGTCAACCACAGTGTAGGGAACACTCTTACACTGCTAAGGCAGTCCAAAAAAGCGATTGAAGCAGTTCTGTGCAGTTTTTAAAGTACTTGATGGGTCAGGTGGGACAAACTGCCTCACTGTCAACAGAAGCAGCTACAAGCAATGAGAAATATTCTCAAAGCCCAATCAGTGCTCCTGTGCTGGCGTTGGGCCAATTACTATAAGGGAAGAACAGAAAGTTCTGAGGCTTCTTTTTAAAAGTCAGGGGTGAAACTGGAACCCCTTTTGGAAGCACCTGCTCGGGTGTGGGGTGCATTGTCCCCAAATGCATTCAGGAAACTGAAATTGTTACTGCCCCTTGTCTAAAGAACCCTATCAGAAAACAATTGCATCATTAGGTTTGTCATTTAAATTCGGCTGCTTGCCATTAACCTTTCTAATGTGAAGTGCAAGATTTGAGAAGAATTTACATCAGCAAATGATTAAGGTCTGTGACAATTAATAAGGGATAAAGCTCACTGAAGCTCAAAGCACAAGGTGTACTCTGCTTCACTGCAGCGTGACAAATGAGACGGCAGATGCAACCACACTATCCAGTGCAGAATTAATCCCAGACAGATTATCAGATACGTGAGAAATAAGGAGTGCAGCCTCACAAGAGGGATGTGACTATACCTATAACATCAACCAAAAAAGAACAAAAAAACCCCTAAAAAAGTGGTGCTTTAAAAGAAAAAGACAAAGTTGATAACTTTATATGAAAATAATCTATTTTTTAATATAATTTATTTTTTATACGTTGCAGCAACTTTACAATTCATACATCTATTTTATTCTTGTATCAGTCCTGCACTGGTACTGATCCATATAGATCAGGAAAGTGGATGAACAAGAAGTTGCACCTGGACATGGAATGGGGGAGCAAAAGAAGAATTTCCCTGTGATATAGAAGTGAGATTTCAAAGGTAGTTTCACAAAAGAAACAACATTTAGGGAAAAGTTCAGGAAACAGGCTAGTTATGCCCTTTCACACTTCTTTCCAGTCTCTGCAGAGCTGCATTGATTGCAACATGCAAAAAGAACCAGTTTTGTCTCTCAGCTGCTTTAATATTAAGTCCAGTTGGAAGCAATTGCAGTCAACATCAGCACACAGCTCATGATTTCTGTCAGGGGCCTGTGGGTCTTGTGCTTCCCTCCCTTTCTAATTCATGCTTTGAAAATAAGGCTACTGTCAGAGGTCTGTTTGAACACACCCAAAGGCCCCATCAGCCCCCAGAAAGAAAGTAATTAACCCAGCATTGCTTAAAGCAGGACTACAGCAGTTCCTAGGTAACATGTGGCTAATCTCACACACACAAAAATCCCAACTGGACTCCTAAAATTTGTAATTTCACCAAGATCATTGACAAAAATCACAGCCTTTTTGGCGTATAAAAAGATGTAGTTAGCTTAGATAAACAGTTATTTGTTTCTTAGACCATTATTTGCATCTGTACTTGTTTCAACTCAATTTTCTTGTTTCCCCTCTCATTCCTTGTTGATGATCACATTAAAAAATATGCAACATTCCTTGTTTAATTACAACTCCCTAATTTAGTTCTCAAATCCAGCATCTTCCATGGGCAAAGTTTTACTTCAAGTACAGTTGTATCTTTACAACCACTCCACATCTGCATAACCTGCTGCTGTAACCCTTTTTCCTTCTCCTGTGATTTATACAACATAATAAAGCAAGAAAACAATTCCATCTAATGAAGATGATGTCAAAGCATTCCCAGAACTGTGTCCAGAATGGGAATATATAATAGGTAGCCTGTGGACAAGGAAAAAAAAAATCAAAAGAAAACCAAAAAGAAAAGCAGCAAGCCCACACATTTCCTTTATCTTTCAAATTCTTACTGCATCAACTTCTCTATCCATCCACCAGTACATTCTCAAGGACCCAGGGGAAGGTTTTTGTTTTCTGGTTTGATTTTTTTTTTTACTCCCCACCATTAGAAGCATCTCTCTTCAGAAAAAGTCCTGAATAGTTCAGGTAATCCAAGCTAATTTACACTGGTTTTTTCCTGTGCATGCCCCTCTAGATTTTCAACAGGAGTGATCACTTATTTTGCCTTATTTTTTAAGTGACTTTCAGCTGCCTTGAGAAAAATCTGATGCTTTATACAGTGTTTCAATTTCAAGAGAAACCATTTATCCCCACCATCCAGCTTTGAAGATCAGAGCAGTTTTATCTGCTATTACAAGTATGTAAGTAGGGCTCAGCATGCTAAAATGGTGCAACTGTCTTAAATAATAGACAATTAACTGTCAATCTTCAAAGCACAAACAAGAGCTGCTAGGCATTGTTAGTAAGATTGATTTTTAATATGTTTAATATTTATCCACAGGTACTGTACAGTGACCACACAAATATTTATGTTAAGCAAGAAAAGCACAGGGATTGATCTGCATTTTGTTACAGCTACATAGTATTCTGCATGGCGGAAGTCTTCAAATATTACAGGCACGTTTGAGGTCTCTGCTTTTAATTGAAGTTGGAAGGTTGTGCAGGGCTCAGGTGATGAACCAAGCTAAAAAGGATTGGAGGTACTCTCAAAGCAGTCATCTGAGTCTAATGCTTAGACTTGCCCATGGACTCTCATTGAAGACCTAAAATTTGTTAAACCCCCATAACTTCCTTATAGGCATTCTTTCCAGGAATTGATAATGGACTCTTAAAACTCTTACAAGCCAATTTTTTTTTTTCCTTTCTCATTCCTACTTAGATTGTAATACTGCCAAAAGCTCTGCCTGTCCTTGGTTTTGTCACAGTTTAATCCAAATAAGGCAGCCAGACCAACCTGTTTGGAATGAAACTTGTGTTTTACCTTCACTTTGAGAAGACTGTAGTGAGTTTTTTCAGCAAGAGGAAAGTGAAGTAGCTCACAGCAGACATTGCCAAAGCCCTAATGGGTACACATTGCAGAATGCTTAGCAGCCAATCAAGCACCTCATTCAGTTCTAACACCAATAAATACGAAGATGTGTCACTTGTGTTCTCTTCAGTAATTCCTTGGAAGGTTGCTGTTATCAGAAGTGCAGCTTATCTCTGCCTTCCCACTGCTGTAGGAAATGTGGCTCTGAATAAGGTTTCTTCAGACACTTCTACATGCTGGAAACTTGCCAGCTATGTCTCATAAATGAGAGTATTAATACTGATATATATGTGCAAAATGGAAAAACTTTTAAGTCCTTCAAACATGAAGGACACTCGAGTAAGAGTCAGAGTAGTGTTGTGTCTAAATGTCATATATAGAAATTTTCTATAAACACAGACTGAAATTCTGCTCCTCCATGAAGTATTGATTAATTTCCTTGACTCTCTGAAGAAATTGAAAAATCACACAGAAAATGGCAGGATCAAAAAGAAGTAACACCCCAAACTGACAAGCATATTAAGATAATTTAGGGCCCATATCTGAAGGGAGGAACTTGGAAGCAAAATTTTCAAAATTCCCATGCAAGCTCCCTAAACGTTTAGGGCCTTCTTCCCATGATCAATGTCATTTTCACTTGGCTCACCTGTCAGCTGAATATTCTGTGGATTTTTCTCCCAGTTACTCCTTGCATGGCAGTTGTGCCCATTTCCCCCCCATGAAGTTTCACTGTGTTTCTGACCTGGCTGTTTTAGCCCTTCTCACCTGGCCACTGCTGCTGCAAACAGTGGCACCAAGAGCTGAATTTCCAGCTCCTCTGAGCACTCACACCACTGACTGGCTGCTCTCCTAAGTGCTCCAATCACCCACTACAAAAACCCGCTTGCTCCATCATCATATGGGAAAGCAGATTTTAGTGCCTGGAATGGAACCTGAATTCCTGGCCTCTCCCCAGTCCCATCCTTTACTTCCAGAATAAACAAGGAAGAAAAAAAAAAAAAATACCCCACATCAAAGTGACCTGAAAATCAGCCCTAAGATTTTGCTGTTGCCTGATTATATACTGGGTACTGAAATTCTGCAATTATTAGTTATTTTACTACTCAGAACTTCTCCACAACTGCATGATTCCTAGGTATTTTGGAAAAATAACTCCCCGCTGAGCCCCTCATTTATTATCAATAGATATTTGAGCTTTGTAATTTGCTGCCTTGAGGAGATGAAGGTAGAGTTTGAAACAACCAGCAGATCTCTGCACTTACAG
>VWYO01009532.1:694933-712139 GCA_013400275.1 Rhadina sibilatrix | reverse complement strand
CCTGCAGCCCCTGGGGATCCACCAAGGTTGCAGAGATCCACCTACAGCCCCTGGGGATCCATGGGAGATGCAGAGATCCACCCAGAGCCCCTGGGGATCCACAGAGGTTGCAGAGATCCATGCACAGCTCGTGGGGGAGGTTCCCACGTGGGAACGGGTAGATACCTGGAGGAGGCTGGGATCCAGTGGAAGACTCAGTGGAGAGAGGGGGCCCTGCTCCCAGGCTGGAGCAGCCTGTCCTTGGAGGACTGCACCCCGTGGAAGAATGACCCACACCACAGCAGTTTTTGGAGGGCTGTTTGCCCTCCTTGCAGTAGTTGCAGCAGTTTTGGCAGGACTGCTGCTAATGCGATTGGAACCATGCTGGAGAAGTTCATGGAGAACTGTCTCCTGCGGGAGAGATCCCACAGTGCAGCAGGGGAAACTTTCTCTTCATTGCCCAATATAAAATACTTGTATTTTGCCATTAATCCAAACTGCACTGCAGCTTGAAATCAATCAATAGTTTTGAAAAGAGATCTCACCCTCTTCTGAGATAAAAACTATCTTGAAGCTTCAGTGTTACCATAAGATAATGGTATTGTGGATAGCTCATGGCAATAACAGAATGATGGACTGATGCTCACAAAATACTCTGATAATTTTCTATGACATATTTAACCCCTAAGCACCTCAAAGGGCCTTAAAAAATTTATATTCTGCACACAAGGATAATTTCATCCATACATGTTTATTAGCTGTGCAGCAGCACTTCAGTTTAGGACAGGAATTAAAGGCCATATCTAGCCCAAAATGTAAAGTGAATATATTTATAAAACAACTTGCTAATAGCTCAAACTTCTTTCTTTTAGTTCTGTACCTAAGGCAAGGCATCATTCATAAAATATTAGCATTAGTATTAGTGTCCAGATGCAAAACTGAAGTTGAACTTACCCTCACTGTGCTCACAAAAATAATTTTAGCTAGAATATTTATGATAAGAAGGATTTTAGATACTTTTTTTTGCAGCTTGTAATAGCAAGAATATTAAAAGTCATGGTCAACTTTCATTTCATGATTAATATTTATAATGTAAGGGATGTCTTCCTTGGGAATATAGATCAGTTAAAATCATGTATTTCCAGTGGGATCCATCTCAGAATTTTGGAGTAATTTTTTTTCTAGTTGGATGAACAATTCCAGAAAATAATAATATGGTAATTTATCGCATTTCAACATCCTTCATGGCTTATTTTTCTTTTTCTAAATTTGTGAGAAGCACCTTTTTTTTTTTTTCTTTTTTTCCTGTTTTCCTAAGATATAGGTTGAATGACCAGTCATTACTAGGAGTTTAAGTTTGTTTATTTTTTCTTTTTGCTTAAATTCACTGATACATTATATCAAAATGCTTATAAACTCATAAAGTAGTATTCTTTTAGGATTTTTAATCCACATAAGAACCCTCAACTTTTTCACAAAAACAAGTTGGTATTTTTTTCCTGAAATGGATGCCAGAGAAGTATGATATATTCCAAAGATCTCTCATTGCATAAATCCACTACAGACTTTCCAAGTCACTTTTTCCTAATGTTTTGGAGGCCAGCTTTGTTAGATAGAAGTTCTTCTCCTGGACTTTTGAATCAAAAATACAGACAGGAAGATTTATCATAGGATGGTCAAGACATGACATGAGGACAGCACCAATCATTAGGTCATTATTACTTTGATGTATCCTTTTTCTGATGCCCAAAGCTCACACAGTAGAAAGAAGCACAACAAACATGATTTCTTAGGACTGATGATTAGTACAGGTTAGTGGGCGTCTCTGCTCTGGTTTAACTTTTCAAGAATTTAATTCAGTAAGGGATATGCCACAGGGAATAATCTGTAGTGAATTTCTACAGATAAACCTGTAGAGAAAGTAAGACAAGGTTTTTGAATGACTTTTAGATTGTCATTTAGATAGTAATATTAATTTACCTGCAGGATTAAGAGATTTATTCACCTTAAATATTTAGGGGTTTTGGGGGGTATGGCAGAGAGTCTAGTCTGTGAAAATTTCTTAGAGGTCAAAAGCTTAGGCTTTGTGTAAATTAGTCAAGGATTAAGAAGTCAGTTATCTGTTGTTTAAACATACAACACAGCTGTTAACTTTGTTTTCTGCCCTATCAGGCAAGAAACCACAGTTATTGGCTGCTGTAGCAATGATTTTGAGAGAGATTTCTGGGGCAAAGCATCCCACTAACTACTACTCTGAAAGCTCTTCTATGAGGACTTCTGTAACTGTAGTCTGTATGGCTCTTTGCTGGATGAATACTTTGTGTTTGATCACAAAGACTTGACTCAAGCTAACCCAAATATAGATGCTTCCCTGTTTCCTGCAACATCCTTTCTTCTCTTCTTCTCTTCTCTTCTCTTCTCTTCTCTTCTCTTCTCTTCTCTTCTCTTCTCTTCTCTTCTCTTCTCTTCTCTTCTCTTCTCCTCAATAATTTTTACTGATTTCTTTGTTGAAAGATTTGAATAACAGTAGATGCATTGCTGCTCTTGTCAAACACATAAACAGAATTGATTTGTTTGGAAAAGACCTCTAAGATCATCAAAACCAACTGTTAATACAGCACTGACAAGTCCATCATTAAACCATGTTTCTAAGTGGTTCTTCTACATGGCTTCTTAATACCTCCAAGGAGGGTAGCTCCACCACTTACTTGGGTACCCTGTTCAAATGCTTGACAACATTTTCTGTAAAGAATTTTTTCCTAATAGCCAAACTAAACATCCTCTGGTGCAACTTGAAGCCATTTCCTCTTGTCCTATCATTTACTGCTTGGGAGAAGAGACCAACCCCCACCTTGCTGCAATGTCCTTTCGGGTTGTTGTATAAAGCAAGAAGGTCTCCCTTAAGCCTCCTGCCCAAGCAACCCCCAGCTCCCTCAGCCTCAAAACACTTCCACTCTGAACCCTTTACCAGCTTTGTTGGCCTTCTCTGGACATGCGCCAGCATGTCATTGTCTTTCTTAATTATATATTGATTAGTATTCCAGACAACCCCTAATTGCTATAAGTCTGTTACATCCATACTGACTACTTAACCTTTAAACTTTAGTCTAATCTTTTCTAACCTGTATTACTTTCCAAATCTTTTCAATTATTTTTTAGTAGTATAAATTTGCTTTAAAATATCTTCTATTATATTTGACACTTATGAGCTTAATATTCAGGTTTTACTTATCAAATTGTTTAACTTACAAGAAAGATGGGTAAAGATTACTTACAGGGGTATGCAGTGACAGAACAAGGGTAATGTTTTAAAACTGGAAGAGAGAAGGTTTAGATTAGATATCAGGAAAATATTTTTATTGTGAGGGACGGGAAGCACAGGTTGTCCAGAGAAGCTGTGGATGTCCCATCACTGCAAGTGTTCAAAGGCCAGGTTGGGTGGAGCTCTGAGCAACGTGGTCTTGTGGAAGATGTTCCTATCCATGGCAGGGGAATTGGAACTAGATGATCTCTAAGGTCCTTCTAATCCACAGCATTTTGGGATTCTATGACCTTTAAAAATATGTCTAATGGTGAATGTTTAGGGGGTTTTGTTGCTGTTTTTATTTTCTTTTGTTTTGTTGTTTGTTTGTTTTTTTTTTTGGTAGCATATTTTCACTGGTTTATTGCAGTTATGGTACAGAAATATTTAGAATAACTGTGTTACTTAAATGCTCTTATTTTACTCTGATTTTGTGACATACCATCTTCATCTAGTGCAATGGCTTTGCCAAGATTTGCATAGTCCATGATGAGCTTCCAGAAGTACACACAGAACAGCAGACATTTTCAGATCCCAGGGGTCCTTGAGCCCCAGCTTTGTGATCTTTGTTGTTCTTCATCAAGATTTATGGTTGGTGACATCCGTGGTTGTTTATTATTTTCACTATTGTCAAGTGATGACTTGACAATCAATTTTTAATTGCTAACATAATTTTATAACTGTGTGGATTGTGTTATACAATCTTGCCAAACTGTTGTTTGTATTTGAGAATGTAATTTCCATTCTCTATTCAATCTAATTTGCCTCCGTTGTTTGTTTGTTGTTGTTTTGTTAGGTTTTTTTTTTTTTAAGTCAATGCTTCTTATAGATTTTTTCAGCTTCAGTAAAAATGATTCAAATGAATGACTGTATATACGTACAATGTATTTACTGAATGGAATGAATGAATTACTGAATGGAATTGTCTTTTATTCCCTGACACTAAACAGGATCAAATAGTGCCAGCCCTGAATTCCTCTAAGTGACTATAGACTTTAAATCCAGTGGCAAATTAAGCTGTCATGGTGACCAAAAGAATAACAGGTCTGGGCAGTTTCTATGTTTTCAGACTTTTTATTGTTCAAAGAAAACATTACAGCTATGGTTGATATCACTTTCACTTACATTTTATTTTTTTCCTAGGAAAAAGTAGCATAGTCTCATTTTTCCAACCACTTATGTTCTATTATCACTTTGTTAACTTCAGCTGATTCTCACTTGCTCTTTTTTTTTTTTTATTATATAAGAAGGAAAATAATTTGTATGATCCTACTTCAGAGCATATTTTTTGGTTGCTTTGATGGAATCCACAAAGGTAACTCAAAGGTAAGAGGGACAATCAGTTTTATACACAAAATCATATTATGACTGCTGTGAACCACAGATGGTATAACAGAGACTAGCATTGAACTATTACTATGTATTCTCTTTCAAGTTAACTTCACAGAATGCTTCTGAAAATCCTTGGGATACTGAACACTGCTTCAACAAAGTGTTTACTTCTATCTCCTCCCCCCCTTTTTTTTTTTTTAATTTGTGATGTAGACACTTAGATTTGCTTGAGAAAAAAAAAAAAAGTGGCCTGTGCTCTTAATGAAATTTGAGATTCTGCAGATTCTGCATTGCTTCTTTAAAAATGGCTATAGATCTTTTGCACAGAATAAGATAAAATGAATGTTATCAAATATGCTTTTGCCAGTCGTAACAAATGGATTTGTAGTTTCTATTCCCAAGTGTTATCATTGGGGACCTTAAAAATTCAGTAAAAGAGAGAAACTAGATGAGTAACAGGAGTTCCATTAGATGATTTGACAGGGTAATATTTGTGTCATACAATTCTTCTCAGACATCTGTGAAATCTGGGTTTAATAAAGGAAAATATCTGTTTCTTAAAAGTTTGACATATAAATAGAAGCTTTTTTTCTGAAGGTCCAATGTTTCCCTTCTGCAGCCAACAGTTCTGAAATTATACTTTAATTACAGTCAAATTACAATTTCTAGTCTACAAATCAGAATCTTTTTTGCCTATGTATTTGTGAAATAGACTGCATACATAAGTATTTGAGTAAAATAAAGGCAATTTTAGTTCCTGGCAAAGCTGGCAGCCCACAATTTAGACAGGAGCACTCTTTTCTGGGTTAGGAACTGGCTGCACGGCTGGACCCAGAAAGTGGTGGTGAGTGGTGCTGCATCCAGCTGGCAGCCAGTCATCAGTGGTGTCCCTTAGGGGTCTGTGCTGGGCCCAGTTTTGTTTAATATTTTTACTGATGACATGGATGAGGGTATTAATCTTTCATTTGTACATTTGCAGATGACACTAAGCTGGGAGCTACCTTCTGTTGGAAGGTAGGAGGGCTCTGCAGAGAGATCTGGAAGGGTTGGGTGAATGGGCAGAGTCCAGTAAAATGAAATTTAATGAGTCTGTCTTGGTTTGGAAAGACAGGTATCTACCAGGGAAACTGGAGTTTCCCGGAGAATGGAAAATGTAACCACCACCCGCCAAAAAAGTATAATTTTGCAATCAAGGGCTTTCTGGCAAAGATTTTGGGGGTAGGAATAACAGTNGGGGCGGCGGGGTGGTGCTAATGGCCCATTATCCAAAGGTGTCAGGCCTCTCTCCCACAGATGAAAATAGAATACACATATTTGGCTCTACAACCTAGGACAGAGTCCAACTTCTGAGTCCTGCATTTTGGCCACAATAACCCCCTGCAATTTTTCGGCTGGGGACAGTGTGGCCAGACAGTGCCCAGGCAGAAAGGGACCTGGGAGTTCTGGTCGACTGCCGGCTGAACATGAGCCAGCAGTGTGCCCTGGTGGCCAAGAGGGCCAAAGGTGCCCTGGCCTGGATCAGGAATGGTGTGGCCAGCAGGTGCAGGGAGGTCATTCTTCCCCTGTACTGGGCACTGATGAGGCCACACCTTGAGTGCTGTGTCCAGTTCTGGGCCCCCCAGTTTAAGAAGGATGTTGAAACACTTGAATGCATCCAGAGGAGGCAACGAGGCTGGTGAGGGGCTTGGAACACAAACCCTGTGAGGAACGGCTGAGGGAGCTGGGGTTGTTTAGCCTGGAGAAAAGGGGACTTAGAGGCGCTCTTATCACTCTCTACAACTTCCTGAAGGGTGGTTGTAGTCAGCTGGGGGTTGGTCTCTTTCTCCAGGCAGCAACTGACAGAACAAGAGGACACAGTCTTAAGCTGTGCTAAGGGAAATATAGGTTGGATATTAGGGAAAAGTTTTTTACAGAAGGAATGATAAAGTATTGGAATGGCCTGCCTGGAGAGGTGGTGGAGTCACCATCCCTGGATGTGTTTAAAAGAAGATTGGATGTGGCACTTGGTGCCATGGTTTAATTGAGGTGTTAGGGCTGGGTTGGACTTGATCTTAAAGGTCTCTTCCAACCTAGTGATTCTGTGATTCTGTGAGTTGCTGGGCAAAGTACAGCAAGTAGAAAAAACAAACAAACAAACAAAAACCCAAAACAAAACAACAAACAAACATCTGCCCCTCCCAAAAAAAAATCCCACCAAAACCACATGAAAGTTTCTAATTAAAAAAACCCAAAAACCTCCCCCAAACCCCAAACATGAATAAATTACTTTTCTCAATTGAAGAATATTGGTTATCTGAATATCTAAACTTTTTATCTCAGCAACCTGTTGATTTAAAAAAAAAAAAAAGAATAGAGAAAAAAAATTAAACCCCTTTTAATTTCCCTGTGATGCCCAAACCCCACATAGCTTTTGAGAACAAGTGCTAATGAAAGGATGGCCAGCAGTGTACAAGCCCTTTTTTATAAATTTATCAGTCAAATTCACCAATTTTGACATTTCAGTAAATGCCTTATCTGCAAGAAACTTTAAGGCTGCAAGAAAATTTAAGATCTGACACTCCATACTCTATATGTATCACTCACAAATTAAATTTCTGAAGAAAATACCTTATAGCAATTATTATTATCACAGAGATGCAAACAGTAAATATAAGGGATTTTCTAGTCTGGACCATAAAGGAAGTTTCTTAGGTAGTTCTCTAACACAGAACTATCATTGAATGTTCAGAGGTACTTTCCACTTTGTAATATCAGCAAACGTTGGCATATTCCACTGAGCTAAAAATAATGTCCATGAGCACTACATAAAAATGTATTATTAATTTTATTTTCATCATGGTAATATTATTTTCCTAGTCACTGTTAATAGTGATGATACCAAATATAAATACAGTAACCATTTTTAAAAGAAACTACAAGTTACCACAAAGACAGCTGTGCTTATTAATCAGCTTTCTCTCAATCCACCCCCAAAACATCCTATCCAAGCAAGTTAAATTACAATCAGTCTATCTAAAAGTAGTCACTATAAATTATCCTGTTCAATTGATCTTTTTTTTAAACTATAACACAACATGTCCTAACCAGAAACATTTTGATGAGTGTACCAGTGTTTCTCATTTCTCAACCTTTGACACTTTAATAGGCTTACTTTGCAATAAATAAATCATAAGACTTTTTTCTTTAGAAGGAATATCTAGCGAAAACAGAATTGAATACTCCTATATAAAAGTTTCAGCCCCCAGAAATGTTAAAAACAAGTGTATTTGGAGGAGATGGATGTGGACAATGTAAATTTCAACTTCTGAACATATGTAAACCACAGAAGTAATTGATTAAGGACATAATTTTCTTTTAATACCTTGAAAATATCTGGAACTATTTTAAAGACAATTGCTAGTATATTTTTCAAGTGTGTTTTCACTGTGTGCACCGGAAGACAGCTGTACCTGAGGTATATGTAAGGGGAAGTAGCATGGACACCTAAAGTAGTCCAGCTGCTGCAGAATGGTGTAAGCTGATTTATTTTGCTTCAAAGAATTGTGACACATAATCAAAGAAGAGTCATTTTCTTCATTGCTGGCTATGGAATTTACTGCCATAAGGAAAAAAGATTAAGTATTATTCCCAGTGTCACTCTGTTCTGCTTTTTCTTCCAGTCTCATGTCTTCCAGCTGGTTACTGTAAACTACTTCTCCTTTGTGAATTAAAACTAAAATACATAATCATCCAGGACAATTTGGCAACTTTGTTATTTTTCCAGGCTATTGTCTTTTGTTTTGATGCGTTATATAATCTATCACATTTATGAAGTTTTTATTAGTCTTTGGGACCATCCCTTCAAATAACTACTCACAATTATGAAGCTCGTTCTTGAAGCAATGTCCATCTAAGACTGTATGCTGAAACTCAGCTAGCCTCAGAGCTGAAGGAAATGACTTCTTGTTCTTTCATACAAACAAACTTTTGCAGGTGTCAAGCACGGAAGCTATGCAGCACAATGTTCAGTAGCACCACTGATTCTCTCATGTTTCTCTCATTCATTTTTATTAGGATTTTTCTCAGAAATTGAATGTGGGGAAATGTCAAGCCTTATTCAGACATCAAAAAAAAGAAAAGAGGGTCTTATCTGGCTAGTTGTCCTTTCAAAATGAGTGCTTTAGTTTGGCAGCAACATTCTTTCAGCAGTTCATCTAGTCTTCTGAACTTGGCTTGACTGTACATGTGTCACTAGTATGTTTCATACAGGCATTCCTTCAATTTTCAATTTTTCTCAGTAATTTCTTTTGGTGTCTCAGCTACTCCTTTTCATTGCGGGTTGTTAGATGTTGGAAGTAATATGTGTGAAAGCACACCATGTCACTAAAACAGCCAAAGCAACCAATTGTGACTTGCTGTTTCTTCAGGTTTCTTCTGAAATGCCCAGTGAAAAAGATAACATTTTTCAAGTTTTCTATTCCTTACTGTTCCAAAGAGAAGTGAAAATTCTACAGAACTAGAGAATACTTAGCAATAATCAAATATGTGGGGTTTTTTTTCTTTTTCTTTTCTTTATGAAAGTCAGAGACTATTCTTATGACTGTTTGTCAAACAACATTGTGAGTACATGAGTTTGTTTGGGTAACTTTTGTACTGTATCGTGTCTTTTCCACTCTTTGCTTGCTGGGTTGTGCTCCAAGGCTTTGTGCTTTGTCAGTGTTTCTCCCAGTTTTAATAAGTATCTGTGAAATATCAGAGCAAGATGTTGTCTCAGCTATAAAAGATTCAATTTAAGGGTGGGATTAAGATTTTCTTCATAATTTAGACAATCTTGAACTTTTATATTTGGTTGAAACTATAACAGTTTCTTGTGAATTCTTGTAATTTTTTCTCCTTTTAAGTTATCAGCAAAATACTACCAAGATAATTTTCTCTGATGTCAGTACAGAAAAACAATACTGGATCACAATAGTTAATCCAAGAACTCCTTACACAAAATATTCTGTAATAGCTTCGGATAAACTCTGGATCAGGTTTCCTTGACATTTTTGAGTATTCATCATCTAAATTTTTTACACCCAAGTTTTTTTAAATTATTTATGTGTATGTTGGATTGGAGAATGAACTAGTTGATGTATGAAGTTTCTTCCAATTCTATGACACATAACACAAGCAAATATTAATATCAAAGGCAAGTCTTCCTTGACACCATTAGTAACTGATACGACTTTTTTTGTTTGATTTTGTCTTTGGTTTGTAATTATAATTAAATATCTTCAAGTACAAAAGAAAACTCTCAAATGACTGAACATCTAAAAACTGCTCCATTTTATGAGTCCCTGGCCCAAGATATAAACCTTGGAACAATAATCTATGGATTTGTTTTCATTATCACATCACTGGAAGATAAATTTCAACGAGAGGAAAACCTGCTGGTAATTGCTGAAATTCCTGTGGACTTCAAAACATCATAGCATTCTGGATAAACTGCTGAACAATTTCATCATCCAAGCAAGGGAAATAAAACTCCAGATAGTAATTTTATGGCTCCTTACATAGGCCTCTTTTATTGCCGTGAAGTAGTCACAGAACAGAAGCAAATGAACTAAGAAGCACCAAGCAACATTTCCTGGAGGTATCCTTGAAACCCTTCAGGAAAGACAGAATTCAGCCTTCCTCTTCTTCCTACTTTTATCTGAATTCAGCTTTCTTATATTGTCACACATATGGGAATGTGTAACTCTTATGAGGTTGCTGAGCTACTGCTTTATGATAAATTTACAGGGAATAAAGTAGTGGAGTGGATTCTTTAGAGCTAATCATGATCTGACACATTGAGAGCATTAAATAGAATTCAAGTCTGTTCTTTCTGCACATGTGTACTAGTGAGACTTTCTTGAAGAAACTGGGAATACAAACCATCAGAGATGGATAAAAAACTATTCACCTTCATCTTTTTAGCTTTAACACTGTTTCTTAGTTTTGAGTTCTGTTTTGGATGTGGGCAGAGGATTTAAGTCTATTTGAAATCAGCATATAGATTCAATTTACCGCCAGGGTCTGTGAAAAGGTCTCTCAGAAAGTCATATCTTTCCTTATCCTTTGCCAAATGGTTTGAATCTCAGCGTGTGTCAAAATACAGCCTTGCAAGGCTTGCAAACTCAGCAAGTTTGAGATAGAATACATTATCCCTGCCTTGCAAATACTTACTATTATTGGGAAGGTTTTTTGCAGCTATTATTACAGTTATTATTGTTCCTTTTCCCTCTTATAGTTTCTTATTTCCCATGCCACCCGGTGAGGAGGTGATGGATCACCTGCCTCTGAAGGCAGCTGCGGTGCTATGCAAAACAGCTTAGCCTGTGGGAGGCTGAAAGGCTTCTATCAGGTAACCTCATATTCTACAGTCATGATCATCCATTCCCAAAATAGTGTTTTCACTAACTTCTCCCATTGCAAATTTCAGAAATAATTAAACATTTGAAATACATTTATGTCAGAACTGAGTTCAATCTCACTGCCTGCTCAGAGGTGAAAGAGCTGGGGTTTTTTTGTGAGAAAAGGCTATTTTAACTTTGTCAGTACAGAACAATGATTCAGCTGAAAGATGAAGCCAAATTGCTTGCAAAAGCAGTAACTCAGCTGGGTAGCTGCAGTAATTGTTGGTTGTATTTTTTCCCATTTTAACCTTCCTAAAATATAAAAAACCCCGAACAAGCATACAAGTAAAGATTCAATCCACTGAAAGACATTTGGGGTTTTGGGAACTATTTTTAGCATCACATGTGAAATGGGGGGAAGCATTGTGATTTTGTTTCTAGGGTGATACACTTACAGACAGGTACAATCTGGAGTAAATTTGGAAATCTTTCAAGGAAGTTAATTTTCCACACCCAAGAAGATGGAACTGAATAGTACCATACCATCCAAAATTCTGTAAGTGCATGTCATAGAAATTTAGATGAAGAAGAGTTTGCAGAATGCAGACTAAATTTACATTTTCCAATGAACTTATGACACATAGTGAAAAACAAAATTGATATATCCAACACACCCTAGAAAGGCAAAATAGCATGGATGTTGCCAATATCCCAAGTTTTTTGCAATGATAATATATTTAAGAAATAAAACTCCTAGATGATGTCAGAAAGTAGAACGAGTCCTGTGCCACAGACCATTAAAATGTGTCATACCTTTTACTCACAAGGATTATAAATTAAATTATTTATTTATTATTATTATCAGTGCACGCTTCTGCATATTATTACAGGATTTTTTTAACGGTGTATTTAATATCTTCCTCAATAATGTCTTGTCAGCTTTCATTTCACTAGACTAAACTAACATGGTCTTCCCATACCTCTTTACAGGGTACATAAATCATTCCCCTGGTGAACCCTGAGAAATATCTCCCTCCAAAATACCTGTTTAATTAATATCTTGAGTGTATTTTCCTATTCTTGCCAACAATATGTAACTCACTGAATTTTTTTGGATAACTTTGTTCTGATCACAGGTGACCAGTTCATCAATACTTCCCTGCTGCTCTCAAACCTAAGGAAAATCTCTTTCTCTTAATTATAGATATTTTGAAGCTAATATTATATATCATACAATCATCCATTGGTGTAAGCTTTTACATCTTCTTGAACTGGATTCTTCTAGCAATTGTCAAAGGATGGGATAATGTCTTGAAAATTAATACAAGTTAGTAAAATTTATAGTACAACAAGAGCTTGCAAAAATAAATTTAAAACTAGACTATTTTTTCCTCATTAAATACATGATTTTAAGGCTTGAATTCTTGAATTTCTTTGGAATTCTGATTATGGTTCTGGGATAATATACGGGCACTTTTGAGACTGGGTGTCTAATGTACTTTGCACTGCAGAAACATTCACAAGTCACTGGTTAATAAAGTGCCCCATGGAAGCCACTCTACCTGTGCTTGGTACTGTCAGTCAGTTCTGCAGCCAAGGCTTGCTGGGCAGCTTCCCCTTCTTCCACTCCATAGCTCCTTTCAGTCACTCATATTTTATGGACATAAAAGTCCAGTCAAAACTGGACTTTTTCATTTAAGACTTAACTTTTCAAAACTCAAGAAGTGGACCTTGATGCAAAATGTGTAGGAATACAGATGTCGATTCAAAATCCTTTTAAAAATATCCTTCTTTCAAGCTTTCTGAAAAAAACCCCAAACCAACTCTGTTTAAGTAAATCAGATCTTGTCGGTAATATACCACAATTCAATTAATTATTTTTAAATAAACATTCTTAAAAACTCTTATATTAGGAGAAAAGATACTTATTAACTCTTTCTTGCCAGCCTCTGAATAGGAAGTTGTAATTAATTTCTCTGAAATTTTCACTATTCCGTAAGCTATAGCTAATGTGGATGGCAATATTATGTAGATACTGCTAGGATTTAAAACAAAATGATGAAATGTGCTTGAGGCCAAGTACTGCCATTCTAATCCTTCACTTGAGAATATTTAAATAGTTTATTGTTTCAAACTAAGAAATAAACTTGGTCATTCTCTAGCCGGAAGAATAAATGCACTTCTACTGCTTTAAAATATTGTTTTCCAGAAGACTAGAGGACAGAAAATGTTAAAGTAAAGGAAAAATACATCTGACAGCCTGTTAGTCTTTAATCTTTGTCTGTTTTCCCAAGTGAATAAGCATAAAATTACTTAAGCAGGTGTTTCCGTAAATCTTGTGATGTAGGAAGACAGTATATTGAATATCCTGCACATTCCTTTGGGTTAGGTGAGTTATTGATGTAGAGTCATTGACTTCATTTGTCACTCAATCATAGTGACTGCTCAGATAATGACAAAATTTTGTTGTTACTACTCTCTGTGTTTCCTAGAAATACTTGTAACAAGCTCATAGTGAAGGTTCACTTAGATCTATGGCATTTATTTGGTTAAAATGAAGCTTTAATCTCATTTTTGAAGTTTAAAATAAACATTAATCATAAGCAAAGTGTGAAGGGAACCATTAGGATAAAATTTGACTTGCTGGTTGCTTAGAGTAGCTTAGGGACTGATGCAAAATCAGCTGGTACCAATAACCTGACTCCCATTGATTTAACTAACAGTTTCTAGAAGAGACACTAAGAACAATTACATTTAATCTCTTCTTAAACTCTTCAGATCTTAAATAATTTACAAGAAACATAATTTATAAATGTCTTCATTTTAATATTTCAAATGCTAGTAGTTTAAATATACAAAGTTAAGGAAAAAATCTTGGCTATAGTTATGTTCGTGTCATCTCCCTGCCAATCCCGATATTTTACAAAAGACTACTCCTACGTAAAAAAGTATTATGGAGGCCAGATACATTAAGTAATAATTCTTTATTTATTAGAGATACAGTGAAGAAAGTTAGTAGGAATAGTTTTCAAAGTAGAGAAGTAAAAAGAAGTTAGAGCTACAATTTTGTTTCTCAACACTTATTTGCTGTTTTTCATCTAACACTTCTCCTAATGATAAATAATAACTTTAACAATTATTTTAATGCATGTAAAATTTGTTCTGTTGAATTCAGATTCACAGCTGTGTAACCCTTACTTATTCTTAAGATACATTTTGTGGTTTAGGAATATAGAGAGTTTTAAGAAACACTAGGTTTGAGGCTGAGAAACTCTATCAACTTTATTTTGGAAGAAGTTTTAAAAGTTTTAATATCTATCACCTCATGGTATTCTGATTGCAAATACAACAGTGTGGCCACAACAGAATGTGGATGCTATCACCTGCTGACCTCTTCTTCCTGCAGTAAACTACAGGGCTTTAACTGAGCTCTACCATAATCATATATAGTAATTTTCATTAGAAAGTGGTGGGGTTTTTTTGTGGGTTCTTTTTTGTATTTGTTTTTGGGGGTTTGTTTGTTTGTTTGTTTGTTTGTTTTCCCTTAGGAATCTCTATTATTTTATAGAAAAAAATAGATAAACAAGTAATGACTATGATGCAGCTTGAAATCTGTCTGTGATTAAATTAAACCAAATTACTTGTGGATAGTTGCAATTTTGCTAAACCAATTCAAAAAACAAACTGAGATTAGCTTTGCACAACAAAAAGGTATTTTAAACCACTGTTAAAATTTACTCTCTTCATAAAGCTACCTTGAAAAAAAATAAAACCAAAGTAATATTGAAATATTTCTTTTTTTTTTTTTTTTTTTAATTTTAGGTTATTTACCTTAGTAGACCATAATAGAAAGAGAAGAAAAGATCATGGCTCATTTATAGTTCCTTCTGATACATGAAAATAAAAAAAACCAAACAGTTTATATTTTATTCTTGATAGTGAAATAATTTCAGAGCAGAATCTAAACTGATTTAATGCTAGCAGCAAGTGATTTCAAGAGGTAAATCATGACTCAGAAATACAAAATAACATAGGATCGAAGTCTCAGAAGGACCTGAGAGCCTCCTGGTTTGACTAGAGGAAAAGTGATTCTCATAGAAGAGCAATGCAAAAACACACAAATGTTTTCTTAATGTGTACGGTTTTAACATCATCACTTCCATTAAAATCACTGTCTTGTTGGTAATATCTGAAATGGAGAATAAGGCCTGTATTTGTGAATAGCACAAGTTACACAGAAGGGAAATCAGTATATTAGGTTCAAATATGTGTCTTTTTGTTTTTATAGTTTTGTCCTTTGAAATACACTTTTAGTCATTGTAAATTTTCTCATTTTCATATCAAGAAAGAAAGGACTGAGTAATTAAACAGAGCCTGAATAGATCCTTGTTGCCAAACCCTCTGGATGTGCCAAGGCTAAAAAGAAGATTTTAAAGGGAAAACTGAGCTCAAATGGGAGTACGATCTATGAGGATTATAGACCCCTAGGAGAAATCTTGATGAAGAATAGTGTCAGTTTTAGGCATAAAAATCCATAAGAAGGATGTGAATTAGATTATCTGTTTAATCCTTAAGTATCACCTAAGGAGCCTGCTGGTATTTGATCATTGGCTACTGTGATAAACTTCAGGCAGCTGAACACTCCTGAAGGATTGAAGGAGGTCTATAGATTCAGTTACAACTAGATGCTTATTTCCCCTTTTCCCTCCACCTTTATCTTGCATTTCTGTAGAGAGTTAAATGTGCGGAAATGGCAGATATCATTCAATTCACTATTAAGAATGCAACATGGGAACCAATTTACAGAGCAGGGGAGGATATAGTAAAAAGAATGAGGATTGTTTGTGGATTTTTTTCACTGTTATTGTTTTCTTGTGGTTTTTGTTTATTTGTTTTGTTGTATTGTTGTTGTTGTTTTTGGTTGCTTGTTCTTTTTACTTCTAGCATCCCTGAATGCTTACACAAGAAAAATTAGTCAGAAAAGACTCACCCCCATAATCATAACAGTTGTCTGAGATATGCAGTCATCTTGTAACCATCTATATATGAACAGCCTGGAGAACTTCTCTGAGGGCATGATGACATTTCTCCACAATCTGGGGCGAATTTCTACCCATTTTGGTCCAGTATAACTCAGCAGTCCAGACCAAACAGTGACTCACTACTGACTGCCAGTCTGAAAAATTATTCTACCTGCTAGATACCTTTTTCATGGAGCCATTTACTCGCAAAGTATGGTCTGACACCCCATGGGAACAGAGCACTGAGTGTTTGCAGGTGAAACTAATGAGAAGTGACGACTCCACTACAAACTTACACCCCACATTTCTGCAAATGATCTTCTCTATGTATGAAAATCCTTAGAGAGGCAGCATGATTGTCCATTATCATCCTTAGTTTAAAATACGTGTTAAGGACTCTCATTCAAGAACTGTATAAGGCAAGTTTAAATTAATTAGGTACAAGGCAAAGAAAAAGATTGCTTTGATAAAGAGAGCATGATAAGTGATCTTTCCACACGGAAACAAAATTATTTAATTGAATGTTTCTGTAAAGGATGGTGATTTTTTTTCTGTTAAAAAAACAGGATTTATAGAGCAGTTTCAGAAGGCTCTATTTTATGTGAATGGAATAAAAATTCTGATATTTTCAAATTCTAAGTTTGATTTTTTCTTGTATTTCTGCAAACACCAGAGGTGGATGAGGTGTGTGTCTTATTTATTTGTTTGTAGTAATTTGGTTACATAATTTTGCATTTAGTTTAGAAGAATGAAAAGTATTTATAAGAAATAGAATATCCGAATGATTCTAAATAGAAGCAGAAAAATGGTTTATATTAAAATGTTTTTTGCTTGGTGTATCTGAGATTTTAGCCTGGCATTTCCTTTGACAATACTCTGTGTCATTCAGACAGATGTTTGTTCTTTAACAGTAGATAAAAGGGACAGAGACAAAACTTCTGGTTCTGTTCTCTCTCTGTTTATGTTAATGGCAGTCACTGTAGTGGTTCACCTTGGCTAGATGCCAGATGTCCTGCAAGCCAATCCATCTCTCCCCTTCCCAGTGGGAGAGGGGTGAGAAAAATAAGATGGAAAACAACTAGTAGGTTGAGATAAGGCAGTTTACAAAAAAACCAAAAAAAACCAAAAAAAAACAAAACCAAAACCAAAACCAACCAACCAACCAACCAAAAAAAAAAAAAAAAAAAAAAAAAAAAAAAAAACACGATTACCAC
>VWYO01009532.1:642894-678157 GCA_013400275.1 Rhadina sibilatrix | reverse complement strand
AACAGGTGTACATGTGCTATAATTGATTGGTTAAAACAATTGTCTGTAAGCTTTAGCAATATATTATTGGCTGAAAAATTTTTAAGATGCTCTGTAGCAAAGAAATTTGCAGCTGCTGCTGACGTGCCCTGAGCTGCTGCTTTTGCTCTATTGTCTCTACCTCTGTGATGAGACTGATGCTTCATTAGAGAACAGCTTCCCCAGCAGTCCTGTCCCATTCCTGCCTGTGCCACCACACAGTGTGGCTCCCCCATGGGGTAACAAGTCCCACCAGGAAATCTGCTCCGGTGTGAGCTCCTCCAGGGATCTGCAAGTCCCTGCCAGGACCTGCACAGGCCTGCTACAGGGTCACAGTGTCCTCTCAGGCATCCATCTGCTCCAGTGTGTGTCTCCTCCAGGGGCTGGAGGAGGATCTCTGCATCCCCATGGACCTGCGAGGGCTGCAGAGTCACAGCTGCCTCACCATGGTCTGCACCACAGGTTGCAGGGGAATCTCAGCTCTGGCACCTGGAGCATCTCCTGACCCTCCTTCTGTACTGACCTTGGTGTCTGCAGGGCTGTTCCTCTCATATTTTCACCCCCTCTCTTCTCTGTCTGCAACTGCAACTGCACAATAACTTCTTTTTTTCTCCCTTCTTCTTGAATGTGTTATCACAGAGGCATTACCACCATCTCTGATGGGCTCAGCCTTGGCCAGCAGGGGGTCTATTCTGGAACCAGCTGGCATTGGCTTTGCTGTACATGGTGGAATCTTCTAGCAGCTTCTCAAAGAAGTAGTCCTCAAAGAAGTACCAAAACCTGGCCATACAAACCCAGCACAATTGTTTAGTTTTGTTTTGTTTTTAACTTTCCCCCCATAAATCATTCAAAGAAATGAATGTTGCATTTTTCTTTTTAATTTGTGAAATATAGTGGTTTTTGCAAACCACTTTTGTTTTATTTTCTTTCCTTTTGCCTGTGTTTTAAGGAGGGACACATGGAATAGAAAACAGAAGCATGATTTGTATGCAGCAATGACTTACATTGGTATAAAGGCAAAAGTTTATAAATTCTTACTATCACCTCTACAATAGAAAATCATGCAGTCTCAGCTAAAATGAAATGAACAATAATAATGACAATGCTAGGTGGAAATACATATGGTAAAAAGGTATCAAATATGCAGTTAGGAAGAGGATGTATAATTTATTTAATAATATTTTCTAAGCCACGTACAACCTTTGAAGAAGTGATGAATATTTCATAATTCACAAAAGCATCCAACTAAAAATCTGTAGCTTGGTTACACAAGTATCATTTTGACTAAAATAAAATAAATTCTTTATTTTAGATTTAATTTTACTCTTGGTTTCTCTGAATGCTGCACAGAGTGACATCAATAAAAAAAATCAAATAATGGTTAAAAATGTATGCACTTTCTTCATACCTACAAATTGAATACTTTAATAATTTTAAGGTTCCCCCACTCCTCAATGTTTTTATTGTCCTTGACCGTAGAGAAGTTTGCATATGGCTCTACATATGGAAAGCTATTTACATATATTGCTAGACTCAGGCATGACTACGAAGGTGAGAAAACTGCAGTGCTGGATTTCCAGCTCTATCTTTAATGCTCCAGGACTGAGTTCTGTTAGGGACAGCTGTGAGCTTGGAACAAATAGTAAGGAAGAGAACTTCATTTCACAAAAAGCCATGACAAATATTCTGTACATTTGTGACTCGTATTTGTAGAGCAAAGAAATATCTTTACTCTGGTGAAATTTTGTCCCATTTGGGTAAACTCCCTAATTGTTAGGCATGTGATGCCTAGATCTTCTAAAGGACAGTGTTTGCTACTCTGATATCACCTTCTTGATTTTAATGACATGTAAATTATATTGGCTTATATCCAGAAAGAGTTCCTGGAACAGGTCTCTGAAATGCTGATGAGCATTACTCATCTGAGTGGGAAAACTGAAAGTGTTCTGCTCTGCTCCCTTATGCACATGACCAATAACTGAAGACAATAGGTTTGAGGTTTTAGCTTACTGGAAAAACCAGTCACCTGTTAGAAACATTCTGGAATAGATGCCAGTTCTGAGTTCAAGACTATTTACCTCACTAAATTAAATACATATTCAATACCTATTTATATGAAAAATTCAAAGTCACAAAACAGTACATACAATATGGAATATCAATTTTTTCTTATTTCCAATATCAATGACAGTGAAAAACTCACAACATACAAAAATGAAATAGAATAACAAAATAAAATTTGTTTCAGTTAAGAAAAATGCATCAAAAGTAACATTTCACAAAAATCTGGTACAATCTATCAAAGATATAAACCAAGTGAAAATAAAAAAAAATATTTAAAAAATCTGAATAAAATCTGAAATTGGAACTAAACCATCAAATTAAATAAGTTATTTTCAAGTAGGATCATTTTCATTGAATAAATATGTAATTTCATAAAGGGAAACTACACAGAAAAGACCAACTGATTGAACACAGAATGCTGACAAATACACAGTTTAAATAAATTACACAGAAAATGATGAAAATAGAGTAACCTTTCTGTAGGGGGAAAAAATCAGGGATAAACCAATTTCAGCTGTTTATGTTTTCTTTTTCTGTTCAATAGGAAATGCAAAATAATTTTTGTACTGGATATATCTCCCCTGCGTCAAATTTAAACAGTTTTGCATTATTATCTTCCATATTTTCCAATATTCTGTCCACTTAGTGTGACACAGTTTCTAAGTAATAATCAGAATATCTGACCTCAAGTGACATTGTTACTCCTCCTCATTTCATGAGCTACAGCAAGGATAATTAAACAGAAGGCTGAAATAACAGTAAGTTGCACTTCCTGGGGTGAAGGGCTAGATAATAAGCAAAAACTGGGACGTTTCTTTGCCTCCAACTCTCTGCAATATGTTGCTTATTCTGTGTGAGAGAAAATTGTTGTTTCTTTTACTGGAGAACATCATGGAGCCATCTAAACCTGGAAACCAAATTCTCCTCCAAATCAGAAAATATCTAAGTTGGAACATGGAAATCAAAAACATCTTATGCATTTTCTTTAGTTAATTATTTAAGTTTATCAGAATTTCATAACTGGTTATCAGAAAATTAGTTCCATTATCTAGTTGATTAAATGTGTAAGTAAGCACATATTTGTGGTAGGAAAGGTAGATATTTTTCACAAACAATGCTCCTTTATTACTCCTTCTGGAAAACAAAAGGGATTTTATTGTTTTTGTTACATGTAATTTTTTAAAAAAATATATGTACAGAGAGATGCTTCTCACTATAATTTTAAGCTTGTGAAAAACTTATTAAATGTTGCAAAATTTTGAAGTCTTCCATTTCAAGACACAGAGATACTTCTTTAGTAATGCTTCTATACAAAGTACAGCTTTTTAAACTGGTTTTACTTTGCCCCTATTTCCAAATCATCAGCCTTTATATCTTCATGATTGTTTTGTGATACATATTTTGTTGAGGGACAGAGCATGCTATGTCTGATGGTGCCATCTGGGAACCTGCAATGACATCATCCCCTTCTTTTTGCACACACTGCATTGTTGCATCTTTGCTAATTACTGAAACCACCCTTTACATGGTAACTAAACAGAAAAAACACCCAAACAAATTAGAAAAAAACCCAAAAAACAAAACAAAACAAAACCACAAAAAAACCCAACCAAAAAAAACCCCAAAAAACCAAACAACCAAGAAACAACCAAACCAGTGCCTCATGTAATACCTATTCAGCTAATAAACCAAGGGAAACTGCATTAAGAAATCTGCCTGAAATTTCCTCTTAACTGAAACATATGGCAGGTATTCCAGAGAGCTACAGGGAACTTCTCCACACACTTTGTGTTGCCTAAGCTTTGTTTTGAGATTTAACTGGATGCTTTTACAGGCTAGAATGTGTTACTTAGAGGGATGGACTGAGGAAACAAAAAACAAAAAAACCAAAACAAACAAACACCAAAAAAAAACAAAACCAAAAAAAACCCCAAAACCAAAAACAAAACAAAACAAAAAAGGGTACCAAATAGGAAGAATCAGTGATGTATAGGATCTTGTACCAACAAGAGTAAGTAATAGAGGACAGTATCAAAGAAAGGGGAAATTGGTAAAATGAAACACAATCTCTGAAAAGAAAACATAACTTTGAAACCAAAATGAGCACTGGCAGTTAAAATGAAAGTTTCTGTCATGAAGTCTGCATTATGCAGCATAAACTCCTATAGCACTAGGACTTGACAATGATCAAAGTTTATTTTGCCAGCTTACTTGCACACCTGTGAATTGCTGATATTGACTATCTGAAATGGAGGTGTTGCAGATGGCAGCATGCAGGCAAAATACAGTTGCCTTTGCACTGAAAAGTATACAATCTAAATAGCACCCTCTCAATAGTAATAAAAACATGGTTATGCTCTTCCAGCCTATTTTGCACAAAAATTGTTCAACCTCAAATACTTTTTGTGGAGGTTTTTCATTTCAAGATTATGTGCTACTGGAATGGACAGGTATGTGATATAATGCAATCAAAGTAGCTGCAGAACTCTGCACACTTTCATGATATCCTAGTAAGGAATACTTGCTGCTTGTTGAAATACATATTGGCATGACACCCTAGCATGTGCTAAGCACAGATAGCAGATTGTTGCTTTCTCATCCAGGAATTTCTCTTAATATTTTTGCCTAGGCTTTTCTTTACTCATTGAAATGACCAAAGAATCATTTGACAGGGGAGAAATTCAGCTAAAATCAGCCTAGCTTTGGAGAAAGGAAACTCAAATTTCGTGAGAGACTGGACAAATGTAGTGGTAGATTTCACAAAAGGAGTGACTTCTCTTTTTAACAGCTGCTGCTATAGCATTACATTGGCTTAAGATAAGTAGCCTCACAAACTGCATACCCCAAGAAAGTAAAAATAAAAACACTTGTGCTCTTTTACTTCAGAAAGGTCTTTATAAATGTAAAATTCAAAACATAATAAGAAAACGTTGATTGCAGGCACTTTGAATCTGATTTAGCTGTGAAATAGAGAGATGTCAGGCCTTATTCTAAATGAATATTCTTACTCCATCATTTACAGTTAAAGAAAACAAGAAATAATAAGAAAATATCTGCTATCCCCATCATAACTTTTGTTTGACACATCTCAGGTAGTCTCTTACTACATTTCCTATGCAGGTGCTATCAAGATTGCAAGCTAAAGCCTCTCAAACTCTCAGTTAACTTTCCATTGATACAATGAAGTTTTGATAAAAGAACTGACATGGAATTTGCTTTGCAGAGTATTTTCTCTCTCTTCTGAGCATTCTAAATTTTAAGGTTTAGTTTAGTTTACCATAAAATCAAAAACCATAACAAAAAACTGTTGAGATTCATAGAAATCTTTTGCAATTTATCTTTCATGAGATTTTGTGCTGTTCATTTTTGTGCCTTTTTACCTCCAGACTGAAAGAGCTAAAACTTTTGTTTAAATTATTTTTTCCTGTTCCCATTTTTTTTCTGATGTCTTTCCATTTTGTAAGAAATATCAAACCAAATCTAAACAGAAAATAATCACGTGAAACATTCTTTTTTCTTTCTCTAAAATAAATCTATTTATTTTCTCAATTTGAAAATGAAACACCTAAAACATTTTCAGCTTCTTTTCTGTTTTTCTTCCTGTTGGATAGTAAACTGAGACTTCAGTGACTCGCACAGCTCAAGGGTTTTTTGCAAATCTTTTATGCTCATTAGGAGACATTAACTCCCTGCTGTATGTTAATACTTCTTCTGTCATTCTGTGAAAGAAAATCTCTCATCTTCAATCTTGACAGTGTGCTAAGCTGTCTATCATCAGCCCTACATACCATATGCTGTACACTTGCAAAAGCATTTCTGAGCTAGCTACAGCCGTAGTTGAGACATATGCATTCAATCAACAGAGAAAAGGCTTTCTACTTGAAGTACAGTCTCTTTTTCTACAGTTGTAGCCTTTTTTTGACCTTTTTTACTTCACTTTGAAGCTTTTTTTTTTTTTCATTATCAGCTGTGAAGTAAGTATAAAAGGTATTTACATGTACTTCATTTTGGACAAATGTTTAAAAGTATAAATGTGTTTATGTGCTCAACTACCTTGATGATTGCCTGTTTTAAAAATGCTTAGTGAAGCAGCAGATTTTGTTACCAAAATTCCAGCAATATCGTAATACAGCTTGGCCACAAATTAATCAAAAATTCCTACTCGATAGCAGGCTTTTCTGTAGCCAATCCAGTGCATCTCCTCAAGTATTTTGAAAAAACCAAAAATCTGAACAACAGTAACTCAAGAGATTGGACACTAGCAGAACAAGGAAGCTTGTGAACTATATGACGTGGATAACAGAAGATGCCGGTAACAGAAATCTGGGAAAACATTACAGAAAACTGGATAATCAGATTTGTTTACATTAGAGTCAAGAGAATGAAAGAATACCAGGAAAAATATTGCTAGAAGAGAGGATAAGACATCTTCTTTTGGCTTTTCAAAAATCAAATAGAGGAGTGAGCTGTTTGGTCTGAATTTTCAGTTCATTTGTTTTGGCAAGAGGAGTGCGAGGCAGGAAAATGTTCATTATTTTTATAAGCATTTTCATCAGTCTCTTGACATCATGCCTACAATATTTTGATATTTTCCAAATTTTTTAAAAACTACAATCATCACTTTTCATTTCCTTACCAGAAATTTATTCAACTTATAAAAACAGAAAATAATTTGTAGAAGCAGCCTGTCTTCCCTGAAATCCATCCAGCTGTGGTTCCGTCTCTAGTGGGCACTCTGGTGTGTGGCACATTGGCTTCAGAGTTGTCATGAGTCTCTGTTTAATCCAGCATTTTTTAAACTGCATTTCTCTTCCCACACTGCCACAATCCTCCCTGAAAAAAAAAAAAATCAGAAAGAAAAATGGAGGGGAAAAGTTTTCTCAGACACTCAGCCTGGTTGTCAATTCTACTTTTATATAGCATAGGAAAAAAATCTAGTTCAACCCTCCTGCACTAAGCAAGAACATCTTCAATGAGATCAGGTTGTTCAGAGCCCCTTGAATGTTTCCAGGGATAGGGAATCTATCATCTCCCTATGTAACTCATTCCAGTGTTTTACAACCATCACTGTAAAAAACTTCTTCCTTGTATCCGACCTAAACTGACCCTTCTTCAATTTAAAACCTTTACCCTTTGCCCTAATGCAACAGACCCTGCTGAAAAGTTTGTCTCCATCTTTCTTATAAGCTCCCTTTAAGTGCTGGCAGGCTGCAATAACGTCTTTGCAGAGCCTCCTCTTCTCCAGGCTGAACAACCCAACACTTTCACCCTTTCCTCACAGGAGAGGTGCTCCAGCCTCCTGATTGTCTTCATGACCCTCAAGGAGTATCTTCACTCAGCTGACACTGATAACAATGATTTTTCCTCTGTCCTTCTCTTATACATTTTACCAGAAGATAGATACTTTCCTGAGAAATTCACAGATTTTTTGAGAACTCACTGGTAAGTCATATGTTCAATTCTATTGCAAAGGTTATATGGAAGGCCATTTTATTCCCTCTACTTCAACAAAACAGATTTTTATGAGACTGAGTGAGGGGAAAAGCATTTCTTTTTCTAATCTGCCTATCTATGGAATATTTTTTAAAGCAACCAAGTGCCAATATAAGAAGCAGGGGCTGAGCTTTGTGGTTAATTTAAATTTTAAAAGAGGCAGGAATCTCCAGGATATAATCAGTGATTTTTGTCCATATGGAAAGGTTTGAACTACTGCCCTCTTCCTTCCTCTGTGTCTCACCACTGTGTCTATGCCATTTCTCTTCTCAGAAATGGCACTCTGAAGTGATCTTTCCGAGGACATTAGGTCAAGTTCATTGCTGGTGTAATATTGTCCTCAGTGGCAATTCTTCAGCTGAAATATGGGCTGGACTGAGTGCTTCATGTTTAATTAGCATCGTTGTGGCACAGTGTGCAAAGTGATTTACTGTCTGAGATGATTGCTGTAATGTCACCTTTGTTCACTAATGACTCAGTAGTGTTTTGTGTTTGCTTAGTCTCATAAAGAAGGAAAGCTTGATCCCCACCTGAAGGCAGAACTGAGATGCATGTTAGAGAGCTGCTAGGTTACATCACAGAATGCAAGGAAGCTCTTCCCAATGCTATTTCAGGAGAATAGACTCAGGAGGTCTTTATCTTTTTTCAAAGCAGAGCTGGAAGAACACAACTGGATGAGCCTGGCAAACATCAGATTTGAAGCTGTCCTTTATCCACTGCATTTTATGAACCTTTGAATGGGAAATAACACAGTCTTACAGAAACATCAATCCTCCACCACTGTCTTTGAACTTCAACTAGGCCAAGATTACAACAGTGTTACTTTAGGTTTTGATGTTACCTGCAGGGAGAAGTGTTCTTCCTTAAGTGTTTTGTGCTTTGTCCAGTAAGAAAAAATTACCATGCTGAAAATAATTGCAGCTCTTATGGCAAAACAAGAAGGCAAGCATGAACAAAAATAAAGGGAGCCGTAATTTTCAGTGTCCTTGTCTTCTTAAGCAGCAAAACTGTCTTCATAAAGTGCCTTCCTGGCTTACTGCAGATAGCTCTCATCTGCTTTTAAAGCCGGGCATCTTAGAGCTTCTTCATGGTGCATTTTATTTCACATACCTTGCTAGCAAAGCAAGAAATTTTGTTTAAAGTTTAAATACTAGAGATAAATGTATGTTATAATTAATTTATATACTTAAAATCTGAATATGAATGACATTTAGAGATCTAACACATATAATTCTTTGCTTTGGATGGTAACACATCACTTCTGTCTTCTGTTTTGCCCTGTTTTTTCCTTGAACGTGATTGCTGGCATCTCATAGCTCAGGACAGAATTTTTCACTATTCTTACTGTCTCACATAAATACTTTTTCTTTGAAAAGCTTTGTACTCTATACAGTAGAGTTTTCCAAAGAGATCTCCCTGCTTTGCAGAATATCTTTATGCCTTTATCTTTTTCCTTGCTGTCTTCAGTTATCACGACTTTAGAGTTATTAGAAACCCGTAATTCCTTCTCATATTCTCTTGATAATAATACCTAATAATGTATAAATTTGTGTCTGTAGTACAGAAAACATTACTAATTTATAATACAGTTATTAACAGCATCATGAAAAACCACTTGAAAGAATGAACTTTCTGCATTGTTTCAAAAGGATTTATTACAAATTCTCAAGTATGTGGAATTGGGTATTGTATTATATTAAGTAGAAATAATTATTGTAATAATAAGATTAAAAAACTAGTTGCCTCAAAGTCTGTAGTTTGAAATTTCTGATGCAGACACAGTATGAGCTATTCTCTCTTAGGTCCCAAATAAATGCTCCAACTTCATATATATAATTCCAATATTTACATTCAACTCAAATATTATTTGGATTGAGCATTAATCAATAAAACATCCCCAGAGTCAGAGACATAGCAACATAGGATATCAGTGTTATCCATTCAACTTCCTTTCCTCACCTCTGTGAGAATGGGAATGTGAGACACTGTGACTTTAAAGGTTCTCACTGGTTACTACTGGCTGTAAGGCACTATGAAGTGCTGTAGGAAGGCCTGTAGGTACAGGACTTGAACAACTCTTCTTCAAGCTAACGTCAGAGGTCTGAACTTCTTTGTAGTCTTTCATACAGTCAGTCCTTTAGTTAAGTCTTTTTGTCTGTTCCAATTCTCTTTCCCAATGACTGAAGTGGCAAGCCAAATGGAGATTCACTGGCTGTGGTTTAACACAAGTAACACAGATATGAGTCCTAAAAGGGCTTTACTGTAATCAAAGAATGTATCAGCACATACAAAGTCAATGTTTCATACCTCAGCAATTACATAGGAAAGATTGTATGTATATATGTCACAGATTTCATTAAACACCAAAGCAATTTCTCCTTTTTACTTCTTGACTCCAAACTAGATTCTGAACAGGTGAATTGTGTTATGTTTGCTACACATAAATGTATACATAATTTATATTCCATTTTGTTAAACCAGTAAGGTCTTCTGTTGGGAGTTGCTTAAATATAAATAAAGATACATTGTGACATGCCTTCTCCTGCTTCCTTTTACAATAAAATAAGTAATCGAGCCTGGGGCAGTGCAGCAACAATTAGAGCTTGCCTTCCTGACGTGAATCTCAACATACATGAAAATTAGGTGTGGCCCTTAGGTTATGAGTTTAACAGCACAGACCATTATTGTGCTTAAGGGTGGCCTATTTAGAGTGCTCATTATTTGTCTTTTTGAACCTACATCAAGTTTATGTAACTTACTTTTTCTCAGTTTTATGGCTCTGTGAATTTGCATGTTGCATCCGTTTTCTTGCCTACAACAACTAATCTTTTTGTTGCTCCAGACCAATTTTCAGAAAAGTTTTAGACTTCTGTGCATCCATTTTGCCAAGGATATGGAAATCGTTAACAGGTTTGCTGGTGGCTGAAATCTGAATGGTGGGTATAGCAAATGTTCTTATGGACTGACAGTGCAATCTACTACCTCACCACATACCAGCATGTCCATATGGGTAAATATTTAATTTTATATATATATACGTATATATATTACTAAAATACTGTATAATTTTTTTACTGTATATAACTGGCAAATGAGCTGCATGTGCGTCTTCATTATAGTACTCTCTGTGCTAGCCTTAAAAGTTTTGTCTGACCTGCCCAAACAGATTGTAAGAACTCTGAGGCTCTGTTGTGCCCCCTATCATAGAGGATTCAGAGTGTTTCCCCAGCACACATAGATATCTTACCAATGACTTCAGAATTACCTCAGAAGAGATTTACACCCAAGGTCACCAAATTTTATTTATGCCTCCACTTGCGTCTAGGAATGTTATTGCAGTTCTTTAAAAAAATCCAAATTTATTCTCAGTATTCAGCTGGGACATGAGCAGTAGCAACTGATGTAACCATCTGTCTCTCTCAGGGTCACTTTTTTGGGGCTTCTCTTTGAACGTACTGAAAGACTCTGAAGATTGCCATATAAAACTTCAAAGAATAAAGCTGTCATTGATTGTATATCACACACAAATGAAAACTAGCATTATCAAGCCACTGAGCCAAGCACTTACATACTTATTTAAGTGTACTTCAGACTTCCAGCTCGTTGTGCCATATTTAAGACACCCAATGTCTTTGCTAGCAGACAGTAGTTGATCTAATAGGAAAGGTCTGGCATCTGCTGCTCCCTGAAATGGATCCTTGGAGCTGTGGAGCTGTCTTATATTAATGTTTTATTCCCTGTAGCATTTTGTATACTTCCATATAATTTTGGGCTGTGGTTTATCTTCTCTTTATTCTTTATATCTCAACAGTCGTACTATATATTACATGGTGCAAATGTATCAAATCGTCAAAATTATGTACTTTCAAATCAAATGTATTTTCTCACAATTTTTCTAATTGCAAAACAGTTGCTTCACAACCTTAGACATAGTTACATAGTTTAGCTGTACAAAACCTGGACTTTGGGTCAGAGACAGCTGAACAACACAATAGATAACACAGTTACATTAAACCCAACTCTTAGAAAATCCTATGATTCATATGAATCCCTTCTTCAGGGATATCCATCTCTGAGCAGCATCTGTATGCTGCAGTCTTTCCTTAGAGTGGTGCACAGTAGATCAATTCCTTTCCACCGAGATTTGGGGCAGATATTTTCTTTTTGGACCCCTATAGCACAATGCATGACTGAATCCTCTGAAACAACTCCAAATACTTTTTTTAAGTATTAAAAATATTTAGTATTTAAATGTTGAGAATAATTATCCCTTTTTATTTGCTTTCCTCTTGCTTACACAATTTTTAATACTGGACTCTTTTAAAAGAAAAATTCTTTTTGGGCTTGAAGTTGCTGTTCTGCAAAGGGCAAACACAATTCATGGAACAACAGATATTGATGAAGTTCCCAACAAGAAGTCTTTGAAACACAGCTGGGCTTTCTGGTGACTTTGAGGAATAAGGAGAATGATTAAAAGATCCAGAAAATTGGATCACTTCAAAACAAATATTTACCTGAAACAATTTCAATGTGGAAGATTGGCATATTTTTCCACCTGAGGTTTTCTCACAGAACTAAATTTTCATTGTCCAGACAATTCTAACCTATAATACCTCACTAAAATGAAGAAAAAAAACAAACGAACAAATGAACAAACCCACAAAACCCCCACAAAAAACATAACAAAACAAACAAAACCCCCCCAAAAAACCCAAACCAATAAAAGCTTGTTTAATATTGCAAAGATATACACTTTCCTCTGAAAAATCTCTATAAATCTCTGTGTAAATTCCCTGTGTCTTCTTCCATCTTTCCTCCTTAAAAATTTCATTTTGAAAGAATATGTCTCAAGTAATTTATTCTTTCTCTTTTATAGTCTTCAAGCACCTCCAAACTATCATACTTATTCACAAAGCCTCTCCATAAAGATGAAAAAGGAGCTTGAAAGCAGCTACGCAAGATATCTAGAAAGAAATTGTAATGGTTTGGTCCTGTTATATAACAATCACCTGTTATGTAAAATATTTTTATTCCATTATTTCTTTCTGTGTGTCCATGAGTCTGTCTCCATACTGCTGGGATGTCTCTCTATAGATTGGATGCTATCTAGAAAAGGACTGTCTTCCCATTTTCATTTCTACATTGAGGATCATCTGAGACATACCCACAAATAAATTAAGCATCAATAATGGTCATATTTAACTAAACCTGCACATTTGTGTATTCCTGTGTTCTCAGTTTATACTCTAAAGTAGTACACCTAGATGGATCTAGAGATTTACTCATCAGGACTTCAACAAGCTGAAGGAACTTGACTACAGGCATCCCATGAAATCCAACAAACACAAATGCAAAAACTGATTCAGAAAAAAAAAAATCTTTGTGAATTCTGAGGGCTCAGACAGTATGTAGAAGCTATTCAAAAGAGAATCAGAGAGTTTTGAGGGATGAATATAAACAAGCAAGGTTTTCTCACAACAGTGAAATTTAATCACATTTTTGGCTGCAATAATAAGTAAAGAGTTACAAGGACAAAGACTGTCCATTTTTGCACTCATGAAGTACACTTATTCTTTCTAGTTTTGCTATGTAGCAGAAGAAAAATGTTGGAAAATTGGAGTAGGCTCAGCTGAGTCCCACTATGCCTCAGTTATGGGCAAAGAGCTGGACATGACATAAAAGAAACTTCTATGGGGAAAGTATTTATTGAGCCTTAAAAAACAGAAAGTATCTTATTTTAGCTTTTAACTATCCAAAAAAAAAAGACTGTAGAGGTGGGTTCCAACTTTTCTCCACAGATCCACAGAGCAAAAGCAAAGAGATCAAAAGGTCACAGTGAAGAAAAAGGGAAATTCAACAGGACACAAAGAAGGAATTTTATCATTTAGAAGCACTAGAAGAGGAACTCAGAGGGGCTTTATCTGTAGAGATTTGCAAAATTCACTTGTACAAGGTCCTGAGAAACCACATCTAAGTCTGAATTTAGTGTTCTTTATGCAAGTGTTTAGCTAGGTGGCTTCCAACCTAAATTGTATTAAGAACCCTATGAGTACTCAGTGACCTGTATTGCTTATCTGCCTATGTCAATATATATTCCTTAAGCACAAGACTTTGTATGATCTTCAATAAAGTTGTCTATTTGTCAGCCATGGCACCAATAAAATCGTATGAAAAGAAGGCTGGCTAATCACATGAATTTCAGGGAAACATCAATTTCCCAGAGAAGTATTTTGTATAGGGAACAAAGTTGCAGCACCAGCCACGATGGAATTAGAATGCATAGTTCAGAGACAGCAGAGTAAATAGACAAAACAAAAGGTGGAAAAATGATGGTATGAAAAGTGACCCTGTGGACTACTGGGATTTTGAATATCCTCAGAAAATAATTCATAGAGGCCCAGACACAGAGGTTTAGGCATGTTCTTCCAGTTGGATAAGACTAAAGAGAAATACAAACTACTTAGTGAGGAGAATTTGCAAGTGATTGAGATACTAGGAACATAAGCAATTGCACAGTTAAAGACAAAGAGGATCTTAGGAATGCTTAGGGTCTAAATTTCTCTGGTTCATGGTATTCCAAAGTAAAAAGAAAATCAATCAGATTTGGAATGAAACCTTGTTCTTCAAACAAGTCTTGGAAGAAATAGATAGATAGATAGATAGATAGATAGATAGATAGATAGATAGATAGAATAATTTATAATTTGCTAGTGTAAAAATGTTAGTTTTGGAGCTCATATGAAGTGGACAAAGCACTGATATCAAAACACCAGATACGTGATTCCATGTAGTTACAAGCCTGAGTCTAATGAAATTAAAGATTTACATTGTTGCTTTATTAGAATAATGAACATGAATAAATAAAATGACAACAGCATAACTACCCATTTGATCTGTGATAGTTCTGAAATTAATATCTACAATATTTGTTTTACAAATCCATAATCTGCCATTATGCTGGAAGCCATTATAACATTGAAGCATCAGCTAATAGCACTTAAAAAACAGTCAATTACTAAAACACTACATTCAACTACTTGATGATACCATGAGAAACAAACTCTCTAGTGTTTCTTGAGTACTTTAAAATTTGAAAATAGTACTTCTGGTTTAGCCCTGCTAGGCAGCTAAGCACCACACCACTGCTCCCTCACTCTCTCTGAGTGAGGTGAGAGAGAGATGGGTAAAGGAGAGAAAACTCATGGATTAAGAAAGACAGTTTAACAAGTAAAAAATAAAAACACACAAATAGAGCCCTCCCTGCATGGTCCTCCCATTCCACAAAAAAAAACCAACCCAACAAACCCACCCTCCAAACAAACAGACCAAATAAAACATGAACAAAAAAAAACAAAAAAAAAAAACAAACAAAAAAAAACAAAAAAAAACACAAAAACCCCAAACAACAAAAAACAAAAACAAACAAACAAACAAAACAACAAAAAAAAATCAAAAACCCAAAAACTAAAACCAACCAAACAAAAAACCCCACACAAAAAAAAAAACACAAAGAAGAAAAAAAAAAAAAAAAAAAAAAAAAAACCAAAAAAAAAAGAAAAAACCCAAAAACCAAAACCAACCAAAAAAAAAACCCCCAAAAAACAAAGAAAAAGAAAAAAAAAAAAAAAAAACAAAAAACAAAAACAAAGCCAAACCAAATGCCCAACCAATCCCTTAAGAATTTTAGCCCAAGCAAACTTGCTTACTATTTTTTTTTTGTGGAGCATCACACCATATGGTATGGAAAGGAAAATGCCTTTGGTTAGTTGAGATCATCTGTCCTGGTTATGCTGTCTTCCAACTTCTTGTGCATCCCCAGGCTACTTCCTGGCAGCCCAGAGTTCCCCACACCTAACACTACTGATATAGTAAAGACTTTGTGATGCATGACGCCACATCAATGTTATACTCTCTTTTAGGAGAGCAGGCACCTACCTTCTGGTGCATTCTTGAAGGAGGAGAGCTTGTGAAAGATGTTTCTGAGATGGGTCTAAAAGCCAGCAGTCCATCTGGTTTCTGATGTACCATGGCCAGCTTGGCTGCAAGTTTATAATAATTTCTTGTTTGGTTGATTAGTCATTCTGAGTGTCTGTATAAAAGGCAAAGAATTCTCTCTATTCTAATAAAATATGTGTGGGGTTTGTTTTTATGTTATGGTTTTGTTTTTAGTTTTGGTTTGGTTTTTGTTTTAATTTTAAGGACATTTTAGTCTTTGGGAAACTTGCACCAAAGAAAAGGTCAGAGGCATGACCATGTCAAAATGCTTACTCCATTACAGTCCAAGCACAGTATGAAGCCTCAGTATTGCATCAGTTTCTACTGATGGAGTAATATGAAAATCTGTTGTCTCTTCTCCTGAATGCAACTGCTGTTTTTCTGCAGTGCCACCCCCTAGTGGTAAACTTCACTAGCTCTTTTAGAAGAACATTTAGAGTCACTGTTCCGTTTTTATTTCACCCTTATTTTTTAAACTTGTTGAAAGTGATTACAGTAAATCTGAAGACTTTTAGGCTGTTACCCCATTCTGTCCTCAACCAAATTCATCTATAATGTTCTTAATTTGATTGTTGCTTATTATTATAGAAAGGGTCAAGACTCTTGAGTATGCAGCCCAGACAGCACACATGCGTAGTGCAAAGAGAAATACCATCTATGTGACATAAAATGTTACTTTGGCTATTGTTTGTCTGGTAAGCTTGTATTTTTAAAAGCAAGCCTGAAATGCTTTAGCTGCTTTATAAATACTTTGTATTACCCTCTCTTGCTTTGTCTGTATTGTTTGCACTCAATAGCTCAAATAATTACACACTAACTATGCTCTAAGTTACTGTGTGTTTTTGTTTGTTTGTTTGTTTGTTTGTTTACTGGGGTGAGAGGCAGCCATGAAAATCCTCTGGGGATTTTTACTTCATTGAGAAGTTGAAAGTGTCATTTAGGGTCTTAGCCTTAAATTTTCCAGCAGCTCTGGTTTTTACTCTCATAGATAAGATTCGAAGTGGAGTAATTTTTTTAAATTTATGAGCTGACAATACTTTATCACAACAAAAAGAAGAGGGAGTCTTACAAATTATTTTATAACCTTTTCCTTGTGAAAAGGACAACTGAATGTTTTACAGGCTCTAAAAGCAGAAACAGGTTAAACGTTTCTATCCATTTTGTGGATGCATTAATTTATTTCAAGATGTGCAGGACTTTCAAGGTGGACATTTGGGAGCTACCTTTTCTGTTCCTATAAAAAGATTTCTCTTAACTCCTAAGTCTTCTTTTCTTGTTAGTCTTGTAGTTATGTTGATCTTGAGTCAACAAACGCCTTAAGCTGTCAGTAGCTTGTGAAGAACTAGCAGAGCTTTCAGAGAGGGACTTGAGTATTTGCATAAATGTCCTAAACTGAAAGACTAATGATCCTAAAATGAAATTACCTAATAAGCAGAGTGGAAGCAAAAACAGATGGAAAGAAATTCTAGCTGTTAGGGAACACTGGAGCTGGAAAACTGTTCCTTCATAACTGTCATGCTCCGTAGCTTACAGCATTTGTAAGTCTGTTCTTAATTTGTATTTCTGAAAGATATGTCTGACTGTAAAGCCAGACACTTAGTTCCTCCCTAGTGCTGTCGTAGTCAGATTCATTGTGACTCCAAATCTGGTCCAGCCGAGCGAGCATGGCAAGATAGAGGGGTGGGAATGATGGAGTTGCCCGAAAAATAAAGAACTTTAATAGTGAAAATAACAAACACAGAAACCTCAGGATCTGAGGGGCAACATCCAAAGACCAAGGGGAGCAGTGAACTTACCAACATATGGGGCTATCTGAGGGCAGAGGTCCAATCCTGAACATGGAACAGGAGCACGGCCTTATATGTGACAGGTTCCAAACCAACTGAGAACCAGAACCAGAAACATGGCCTATAATAGAATGATTCCATTGCATGCTAACTTCCATCCTGTCAGTATCCTGCCCCCCATGGTCTCAGGTTGAAGTCTTCCTCCTAAGCTACCTGGGCTAAGCCACTGCTCAACCCAGCCAGCTCGATTGCCACATAAGGTTAGGCATGAGCATGTTGCATTAATTCTAGTGTCTTTCTTCTAACATAGAAAACAAATTATGTACAATTTACAGATTTCCAAGTAACTGTGTCTTTTGAAAGCATAGGGAAAAATCATAAACTGTAGTTAAGGTCATGGTGCTAAAAGCACCTGTTGAGTAATAAAAGGTGATTATAAGCATCACCAGGACACAAATAGCATTTCATGGGAGATGACTGGGACAGGAAAGCTAGTGCTCTGCTTTACCCTCTGTGGAAGAGGCCTAATGAGAAATTAATGTTGCTTGAGTGGTACACTGGTGTTTCTCCTCTCTGTTCAGCAGTACTGACTGGCGGCATTATGAATTAAATAGCATGGAGAAATTCTCAGTACCAGATGGCAAGCTCAGCTCCTGCAAATGGTATTTTAAAACAAAGCTGAAAAGAGCCTCTAATCTGTTCCTGGTGTTAGTCTGAAAACTCAAATAGTTTGAAAGTGATTACGATAGTATTTGAACAGTGCCAATGAGGAGGAGGAGCTGACATCACCATCCTGTAGGATGCAATAATACATGGGGTCTGAGATAGTTCAAGTAGTTGGAAGTTTGAGGGAACTAGATTTGGAGGTTGTGTAGAGGAAAACACAGAGGTGATATGGACAATTGCTTAAAAAGAGTTTATTATTTAACACAATCTCAAAATTAAGTTGGTTGCACTACTGCAGCCCGGGGCATTGACCTAGATAATGAACAAGCTATTAATCTCATTCTGTTTTCCTAAGTACATCATTTACAGCTACACCTAATACATGCTTTAACTTGATGTTTCTTCCTTCATTGCAGTATCTTCTGCTGTTTCTTCTGCCAGCTCATCAGCTGATATTGTCACATCTCTACCAGCTATTTCCTATTATGAGAAATATTTTATTTTATTTTTTTTTTTACTTCTACTCATGTGCTCCAGTAGGCTGTGACTCTTTTGATATCAATAGCTGCTATTAACACCTCTTCCAAAATTTAAACAGAAAGATCATGGAATTATAAAATCATTTATTTTGGAGAAGACCTTTAATATCGAGTCCAACAACTAACACAGCACTGCCAAGTCCACTAAAAACACAGCTATACATCTTTTAAATACCTACAAGGATGGTAGCTCCACTGCTTCCTTGTGTACTCTGTTCCAATATTTGACCATCCTTTCAGTGAGGAAGTTTTTCCTAATATCCAATCTAAAACTACCCTGAGGCCATTTCCTCTTGTCCTGTCACTTGCTTGGGAAACGAGACCACCACTCACCTGGCCACAGCCTCCTTTCAGGTATTTGTAGAGAGCAATAAGGTTTCCCCTTGAGTCTTGTTTCCTCCAGCCTGAAGAATCCCAGCTCCTTCAGCCACTTCTCATCAGACTTGTGCTCCAGACCCTTCATCAACTCCACTGCCCTTCTATGGACATGCTCCAGCACCTCAATTTCTTTCTTGTGTTGAGGGGCCCAAAACTGAACACAGCGTTTAGGATTTGCCCTCACCAGTGCTGAGTAGAGGGGACAATCACTTCCCTGGTCCTGCTGACCATGCTATTTCTCATACAAGGCAGGATGGTTTTGGTCTTCTTGGCAATAAATCTTTGCCCACTACAACACTAATGCTGGCTGACATTTTGCAGTGCAACTAATTCTTATTAATAAAATATTAATTAAACCCAAAATATTTATAAACAGCCCCAATATTACGAAAAGCTTAGGTGCATTGAGTTTTAGACTGAAGGCAGTATATTATCGTAGGGAAAAGACAAATCTTAATGTGATGATCTAAAAATTGAAACTTTCTACATTCCACTTTCCCATGTGAATTACAACAAATAGTAATTCACCCTGCAGTACATCAGAAAAGCAATCAGATTTCCCATTTTGTGGTGTATGATCACACATATGTATCTGAAATAGCACAGAAAAATCTGTTTTTATCATCACACCCAGTGAAATTGCTTTTAATAATTAGAACTTGCCTTCTTGCTCCAAGGTATGCTGCATGAGGGTGAATTCAGCTTACACATGATATAAGGGAATAATAAGAAGGAATTCTTTTATCATGGATCTTATTTCTATTTAAATCTTTTAGTTTAATTGCACTCCCATCACTTTTTCTTTCTCACCTTTGTGCAAGCTAAACTTCAGAATTGCCTTTGATAGTTGCCTTTGATAGTTGCACAGCGAGTAGCTGATTGTAATGTAGGTCAAAGATTATTTTCTTCTTCTTCTTTTGTCTTTTGACTTTAATCACTTTTCCAAAATTAAGTACCAGAGATGATTACTGGCTAGTTTTCTTAAAAACCAAACCAAACCAAACCGAATCAAACAAAACAAAAAAACAACACCCTGAAAAAACCCACAAAAACCCCCAAACAAACAAACCAAAAAGCACCAAACCTCTTCAGGAAATGTATAACCTTATATTTAAACAGCAGGGTTGCAGAAAAAGGAACTCCAAGTCAGCTGCCATCTCTACTAAACTATTATGCTAATATAAAGGAGTAAACAAAATAAAAAATGCTGTATATACAAACTTAGTGCAGCTAATGTTCATTCTGGAGGGAATGATTTGCTTACAACAGTAAATCCTTTCTTCTGTCCTTTTATCTTGCATAGAGGTTTACAAACTTAATGTAATGAATTATATCCTCAGCAGCACTGAATACTACAAGCTGTGCAGATAGCTCCTGACTTCAGAGGGGCTCAGCTATCCATCATTCTTAATGCCTACTGATGCATAGTGTACATTTCTGCTCCCTAGCCTCTGACTCTGATCTCATACTTTCACCCACTCCTATTTCATTCCCTAAACATTCTCCAAAGAGTAACTATGTGTACTTCCAGTACTTGCCCACTCACTTTTGATCTGAACTTCCCTAGGAAGTTTTAATAGATCTGTTTGTGGAAGATCTGTGTCTCTAGGTAGTACTGGCAGGATGAAAAAAAAACAAGTTATCCTTTTTTTACTGCTGGTTGCAAGGCATTTGGGAATTTTACACAAATTCTGCTTCAGCCATAGATTTATTTAGGAAAGGAACTTCTACTACATATTCAGCTTCAAGTAAAAAGTTAAACAGTGAATTATGTTGCCTCGAGTTGCCGCTGTACTATAAAGCTGTGTTCACAGAAGCATACCTGGAATTCACAATGTTTTGTACAATTTATAGTAATGAAAAACCTGCTACATTTGAATCATTTGGCACAGATTTAAATATTGTAAAATTATCCTCTTCAAAGGACTTTATTTTCAAAAGGCAAAAGGCTGCACTTGGTCCATTTGAGCTGTCATTAGATAGTTGGTTATCCAGAGCTTTTAAGAAATTTAGTGACAGTAGAAAAAAATAAGAACTGAAATAGCTCTTCAAGAAGTAGAATTCACCACAGATCATCCAAACCATCCAATAAATATGTTGGTAAACTAGTCTGTATTGGTTAAGTTCCTAGTCTCCATTTCTCTTCCCACCATCAGTTAACTGTTCTTGGATGTACCATGTCCCCAGAAATAGACAAAATGTCCTGATTTTGGTTCACAGTCCCTCTGAGTCAATAGACATAAGAAATATGGAGTAACTTCCTTGTTACTACCTTTTTTTATTATTATTATTATTATTATTTTATTATTATTATTATTTTTATTTTTTTTTTAGTGTTACCATATGTGTTTAATGGACTTTTGGATACCGTAACATTTTTCAGTTCAGAATAAAGGCAGATTTGGTTCCTGTTGCAGCCAATGTGGTAAGAATAAATGATTTTTTTAAAAATTATATCTTTACATGAAGAGTTTAGCTGGAAAAAATTCAGCCCAATATTTTGTGTATCTTCTATTTTATAGTAGAGTACAACTATCTAAGACAGATAGATAATGCTGCAATATTCAAGAAATTACTCAATTGGTAAGATCAGGAAATGCTACTACTATATAGAAAAGACAAAAAATATAAAGGACTTGAAAATAAAATCCAATGCCTTCTCAGTAACAGAAGCCTTGCTTGTTTTTTTCTATACCATGTAACTAAAATACATTCAACAAGCCAAATCTCTTAGCATATAAAAACAGGTCTGTTGACAAAGTATAAATTGGTTGACTATTTTCCATTAGAAAATGGTAACCAGATGTCTCCAATTACCTAAAAAGGAAAGAATAACTTGGCACACTGCTTATTCTGTATGTTAAAAAATGAGGTTAATCAAGTTTCTGTTCATTGCATGTGAAAATTCAAATATGTTTGTTGTTGCTTTTTAAAAATCTATTTATTTGTTGTAGAAAAAACTGTGTTTTCTCTTTGAAATATAGTGGGGGAGGAAGACCTGACTTCCATGACAGGTTTGCCACTAAGACTATGTGGGAAAAGTGTAGTGCAGGCTTCCCCTGGGATTTGAATCTGGCAAAACAGACCTGGCATTTATGAGGCAAGTGAGTGGTGGTTGAGATCCTGAAGAAGGAATGAGAAACTTCAGGAGTGAACCATAAAGGCTTCCTTGAGGTAGCACTACTTAAGTAAGTACAAAATCTCTATTCTAATACTGAATTGGTTTTGGCTGGCGTTCTGCTAGGCTGTGAACTTTCTTTTTTTTCTGTTTGAGTGGTTTCTAGGCTGACAAAAAGAATACATCTTTCTCAATATGAAGCCTGTTTGGAATTCAGGAAAAAATCTGAAGTCATTGGTGGTAAACTTCTGCTGCTGTTGTGCTACTAAGAGAATGCAAACAAGTTTCATGAGTTTTTGTTTTTAGTTTTATACTTGCATGAAAGGCTAAATTTTCTCGTGTTTGTAACTATAAGACAGTTGTGCAAATATTCAGTCTTACCAGTTGATTGCTTGTAGGCAGAACTTTGGCCCAGAGCATGCTAGATCTTTTTTTCTGTTTTTTAAAGTTCATGTACACTGGTGTCTAAACTTCATCTAAACAAATCCCCTTCTGCCTGTGTATCTGCTGGGCTATCAGTGTGTTTAGAAATACATTATTTTAAACAGGAATGTAAGGATTAATCTCTACTATATGACTCCATGTCTCTGAACAAATAGCTTGGATCTAGATTTAGAAAAAGACTTGTGCAACTTCACACAGCCCAGCTGGACTTATAGTGGCTAAAGACAATGTTTAATTAGGTGACTTTGCCTATATTTACTAGCACCTGGACCCTGCTGGTTTTAAGCCAGCTTTGTCCAACTGGCAGCCATAGAACCAATATGCAAAAGCCCTTACAAGCAGGAGCCACAGCAGGGTGGCTCCCACAGCTCTGTGGTCAAACCTGCATAGAACAGTCTGTCTCTAACGCTAGCAGATGCAGCCCTAAGCTAACTTTATTTCAGAAAATAAAAAAAAAAATGCATTTATAGACTATATATTGGAAAATAAGGAAATTTCTTAACCCTTAGACTGAACTTCCTGCCACATCCACACAGATTTGATGAAAATAATTTTTAATTGATGAAAGCAATGACTAATTTTTACTAGTTTCCCAGATAATAAACATAAAAAAATAATGCCCCTTTTTAAAATATTTACTTCTGTGAATACATTCCTGATATTGTAAAAATATGCTCAGTTCTTCTGGAGAGCTCATGGAGTTGGGAGAGGTGGATGAGTAGATCTCTAGGTTATCAGTAGCTGCATCTGATGTCTCCTCTCTGGCTTGCCTACTCCACTGTTGATTCTACATGTTAAACAGCATACTTTCTCTTGAAACAGTAGAGCATTAGGTGTATTGAAGTATTTTAAACACAGTGGGAGATAACTATTTTGATGAGGCTATTGCTCTTTTACTGGTTTATCTTTTTTTTTTTCAGATCACAATTTTAACTTTGGTTCATATTATGATATACTTTTATTACAAACCAATCTACCGTTTTTAGTAAGAACAAACTTCAATCATTCTTGTTGTACATTCTTATTCTCTGTAAGATCATTTCCTCTTTGCCATTCTTCAGCAACTTAGTTTCACCAATTTTTATTTAACTCTAGGTGAATCCAAGTTCTATCAAGCACATCAGTTTGTCTGACAGTGAATATTTGAACCTTGATTTTCAAAGCCTTAAAAACTGTGGATTAATTCCTTCCAAATATCCTTTTGTTCTATTTTCAGTTCTCAAGTTCTACACCACAAGAATGTATTCAAGGGCACATTGCATGTTAAAACTCTTGCAAAAATTAATATATTGAAGATTTGTGTGATTTGTCAATCATTTTGTTTGTTGTAAATAAATCATCATAGAATTAGCAATTAAGTCTTGTGTAGCAGTTGCTAAAGTGAGGTAGTATTTGGCAAAAATATAAGTAGAAGGTTTGGATGCAAATCACAGAGATGAGATGGATGCCTTGGTGCATTAACTAGAATCAGCAAGGTTTTAAACATCAGAGTATTAACATATCAAGAGATGCCAAGTATTGTAGCTAAAACAGTCTGTTAAACAGTGTTATGTAACTTGGAAATTAAACCAGGCTTTGTGTTCAATTGTTAGGGGATTGGTTAGTGTGTAAATTTAACCCTTTACTCACCTTTCAATTTTGTAAATAATAAACTAGTGCAGGGCTGTACTCAAAATTACCAGCAGCATTGGCTCAAAAGATTCAAGATCATAATGACCATTCGGCTTTGGTTTTGATGTTTACATTTCTCACTGAAAAAGGTTCTTCATGGTACATGTATGCAATAATCTTTTCTCATTCTTATTGTGTTTTTGTTGTCATCTCCAGTTTCTATCTCTCAAATAATCAAATGAAGCTTTGTGACTTGCACTCTTTGACTGCACTTTAAAAGCTACTGTGAGAAAACAGTCTCTCCAAAAATTGCTCTAATCATTATTTGGTGACTCAAAAATCCTTGCTCATTGAAGTAAACTTATATTGTTCATGTAGTTAAGGGTAAAGTTTCAATGGTTTTGCCAAATAAAGTAGAACTGAACACAAAGTTCTACTTTTCATCTGTTGTCTATGATGAAGGGGGTTTTTGATTTAACAAGAAAAGATTGTTCATGTGGTTGGTTACCTCCACAGAGAAATCACTATGTTTTGCACTGAAAACATTCCCCAGGGATTCAGTGCCTACTGTATTGATCTTATGCTGCATTGGGTCACATTATGACAAATAGCAGGAACTGATGATGTTTCATTTTTCATAAGGCTCTGCAGCATTCCTAGCTTTGTTTCTAATAATAGCTATGACTTTTGTTTGAACTGTCTGTTGAGGTTGACACACGCTACTCTTGTCATCATATTTCTGTTTCCAGGGGTGCTATACATGGAGATACCAAAAAGCAACTGCTATCTCCTGGAATATATGCAGTCAACTTGAACACTAAAAGTTTTTCTAAACAGTCATGTGTGAATCCATATCAATACTTGTATTATAATTATTGCTCAAGTGTATTATAATTATTTGCTCATGCAAACTGGTTTCTGGAAGGGACTTAAATACTTACACAGCTTTAGGCCTAGTTATCTAGTCCAAAATCAGGTGGAATGAAGGTACAATCATTCACAGGTTGCAGCTGAATCCACAATAACACAGCTCTGTGGCATCCATCACTGCCTTGGGGAAAGGTGATATGAAAATGTGAGAGGACATTTTAGATTTCAAAATTACTTATGTTTGCTGAATCTGTGGTAGCAAAATATTGTGAGAAGTAAATTAAAAGATTAAGACCTTTCAGAGGGCTTTCATCCTATATATGGAATTATGGGATAAAGTTATAACTTCTGCTGGAATGTAAATATAACTTCCCAATTTTCTCTAATTTCAGCCTTAGCTGTCTTCCCACAATGAATTGTGTAGTCTCTGGTTTGAATAGAAATGTTGATTTAGTTTTGTTTCCTGAGCTGTGAGTGATGATGTTGGAGTGATTCCTCTCTTCTTTCATAGTTGCTATAACTGTCGAGTCATAATCAGAACTGCACTTTCTTATTTGTCCTACTTCTGACAAAATCCGTGGATAATGGATGTATGCTCTCTGTGAAATGTCTAATACTCAAGCTTACATTCTTTTAGGGTTCAGTAATACCTTTTCATGGCTTTGCTTATGATGAGAGGTGAAGAAAGGATGGGGTAGAGTGAGGGTGATTGTACAGACATCCTGGTTTTCCTTTCTTTTGTTCAAGCTGCAGCATTATCACACATAAATATAGAAGTACAAAATTCACCTTCCTGAAACTTATTTAGTTGGCCACAGAGGTTAGAGGGCTGCTTCCTAAGTTCTGATACATATTATAAGCCAGTCTAAAAGTGCTTGCTCCTTTGGACAACCCATTACTGAAGTATTGGAGTCACTTCAATATGTGCAAGTTGAGAAAACAGGAACTGAAGAGCCAGACTTCCCATATCTTGACAGTTCTAACCACAGCAATGTTTTTTCAAAAAGCGAAATTAAAAAAAAAAAAAGCAAAAAACCCTAGAAAATATTGCATAATGTCCCATCTAGCAACATGCTAGTCTAATGTCCAATCTAGCAACATGCTAGTCCTTTTGTTGATTTCGTTCTTGGCACCTGTGCTTTTGTTTCCTTTATTTATTTGCTTATAAGTAAAGGTGATGATAATCTTTGTCATCTATGCACAAAATGAGTAAATCTATTTGAGGCACCAAGATATTTTTGTGAGGGCTGTGTTGGAACTGGGTAAGAGATTTGAATCATAACAGCAGTTGTGATAGCTATCTACACTTTCATAGTACAGTACAGAGAAAATACAGGATCAGCTAACATTGTGTCTTTCAAAGACAACAGAAGCATTTTCTATTAAAAATACATTCTTCAGCCTCCCTTATTCATTCTTCACCTCCCACACACCCAAGGCTGAGAATAAGGAAATATAAGGAGTTTTGATAAAATGTTTAATATAAGTAGTTTTAATCAGACACATCTAAGTCTTGCACATCTAAGTTGAGTTTTGTGCCAGATTTTGGAAGATGCTATAAGGATTCTCAGTGCTGTGAGGATTCTCAGTTTGAGATTCTCAAACACTTCAGACAGGGTTTGTATGATTTCAGTATAGTATATATGTAATTTGTTATTGGATTTTCAAAGTTTTTGAAGAATTGAATGAAATCTTACAAAATATGCAGGCCTCAGAGAACAAAGGAGCTTTTTTAGCCAACTTCTGCATGTTCACTGCAGATGGAGGGAGGACGTGTTCACAAATTTCTAACAAGATTTTGGATGAACTTTATGCTAAGATGATTGAAGCATTAATTTCCACATTTTTTGACTAGTTTGACTTCCACACACCTTCAGCAACATGCCCTGCACTTGAATCAATCCTGTTGAGCTCAGCTGCACATTTTACTGTTATCAGCAAAGCCATTACATTGCAAGCATTTTTAACAACCTCTTCATGTACTTTTGAAGAGGTATGTCTTGCTGTGAAGCTTAGCTGAAATATTAATGGAAACATTTTCAATTAAGATACTTCTAGTTGTCATTTTTTTATAATAGAAAACATTGAATGAGAAAATAACCGCTTTTCACGCTAAAATGTTAATTAAACTCCCCAACTTTTCCCTTCAGTCACTCTTCTCTTAAGAGCTGGTCTTCTGAACACATTCAAAACTCCCTAATGCAAGCATTACCATAAGAAAGTACAAAAAAACAAAAACAAACCCTGGAAAAATTCACTCCAGCTTCCTTCCTATCTAAGTTGGAGGTTAACCTTGTTCATCAACAAAATGTCCCTTAATATTCTTTGGCTGTTTTATGCAAGCTGAAGAGTTATATACTGTTCAATGGCAAAGACAAATGAAGACACCCAGCTATAGGAGGGCTGTATGCTCGTCTGTAGATTCCTGAGCAGTGTCAGGGGTAGTTCAGATGCAATTGCAGCTTGCTGCTCTTGAGCCAAAAGCTGCAAGGAAATCAGGAGGAGAGGTAGTGTGAACACTAATGGTGAGCCTTTTTCATGTTTAATAGACATATGGGAAACCCAGCAAGTGTGGTGTCTGAACACACTTTGCATACTGCAGGACATGTTTGATAAAATAGGCTTAAGAGGATGAGACTGCATGCAGAACCTGAGGTTGTATTTGTGGAGATAACCACAAATCAATGTCTGTGCTTTCCTGTTGGTACTCTTTTCTCTGTGCACCTTGTTACTTTAGTTGTAGAATGATATATTTGTAAAGAACAGATACTTGTGACTACTTTGTATATAACGTTGTGATTGCACAATGTAAAGATAAAAGAAGCAAGAGAAATCAGCAATGGACACCTGGGTAATTAAAAAAAAGAAATGTCACAGCTAAACCAAGTGAAATAAAGCTGCAGGAAGTTCAAGAAAAAGTCAAACATAGCAATTGTGATAAAGCTCAGTCCTGAGGTCTTGCAAACACTCAGCCTGTGGTCAGTTGCTGGGAATACTAATACTGAAATATAGGGCTACCCAAGTGCTAAATATAACAGCTGAATGACCAGCCCACCTTTATTACCATCATCATGCTCCACAAGCAGCCAATTGAGAAGCTGGGCTCTTCCAAGTGACAAAGAAATTATCCAAATTGTGAAGACCCACTGGCACAGCTGTTCAAGCTGCAGGCATGCCCTCCTTTGTATGTCCTTTCATGGTCAAAAGACAAGGTGCACACTAGAGCACCCAGGCACCTTAAACTTATTCCTCTCTATTAAGCTTTCCTGGCCAATAACTTGACAATAGCTAACTTTAATTTTTTTCTCAGTCCTCAATTTAAGTCTAAAATGTAAATAGCAGCCATGGCATGGTGGAGGAGAACAGCCTGATCAGACCTGTCTTTAAGAAGTGTGGATATCAGATCTGGCTCTGACTTAACTCTCTCTAAATTCAACACTTCTATATTATCTTAGCTAGATGTTAAATACCTGTTTGCATCATTTTTGGTGCTGGTGATTTTCTCTGTGTGAAAGGACTTTTATAGAGAAGTTTGCTGTTATTTGGCCTGAATTGTATTGTCTTAAGAACAGGAAGTGAGCAGAACGCTACCAATCTATACAGTGAGGTTTACACCAGTGTACAAACTCTTCTTTGTCTTAAAAGTTATTATTATTTAATAGATCTTTAGTTCTTTTAAATAAGTGGAAATGTCACGGCCACAACTTCATGGCAGAATGTCCTCTGTAGCAGATAAATGTCTATCACCCTTTATTTACTGAGACAGTTGGATAATCTGGGGCTACTTTTGGCTTTGTATCAAATTAGAAAAAAAATAAAAAATGAAACCCCCAAAACTAATGAAGACCACCTTGCTGCAAAAAAAAAAAAAAAAAGTCTTCCAAGAGTGTATTGCCATGAACTTTTTATAATCTTCTTTTTCTGTGAAATATATGATGATAAACAATTATGGAACAATACAGTCATTAGTTCAAAATTTATTAAATAAATGATTCTAATTGTAGTTACAGAGATTAGACTTCATGCATGTTTAAATCAAAATGTAAGGATTTAAAAATGCTAATTAGAGATTAATGAATACACATGCAGCAGTATCTTAGCTAATCTAAGAACACTTTTCAAATTAGATCAACATACAAGGAAAAAAGGAATAAACACAGGAAAAAAAAATCTTTGTCACAAAATCAGTTAGGTTCACTTCAAACTTAATTAGATAGCTATAATGTTATTAGCATAATCAAAGTGAGATTTGTACTTTATATGGCTACTTAGTAGCCATATAAAACTTTTCTAAAGGTGAGTTTTATTTAGAGAAAATTATGGTATGCTTAATTATTTCTAAAATGTGCTAGGGTGTTAATGACATCTAACTTATTTCACTTGAACATTCTTCATGTAAACACACTTTATACCAGTTTTCAGCGTAAAGTCCTTATATACACCTTTTCTTTAAAGAAATAGCCTCTGCTGATGAAAATTAGGTTTATGTAGAGATCGTTTCTTTGAGTTTAGATACCTGTAAGAAAATGGTTTAAGTATTCAGGACTTCTTCATCACAAAAATGGTTAAGAGAATTGTCTGTAATTTTCTGTATCAATCATGAACACAGTATCTTGGTTTGAAACTTTTTAGGAGTTCTTATGTTTTTGTTTATCTTTGTTTCTTTCTTGTTCACCAGGCCTGTTGGAGGCAGATAGGGTTCACCTCTCTAAAAAAGGGAAAGGAGCTCTAATCCATGAGCTGGCAGGCTGATTGAGAGGGCTGTAAATTAATTTTGAAGGCTCGATAGAGATGAGCCTGAGGGCAGCTTGCTAGTGCTGGGGGCAAAATCAGCAGCCCAGCTCAACCATCTGCACCAATGCACCCAGTATGGGTAGCAATCAGAAGGAGCTGGAAGTCATGGGGCAGCAGAAAAGCTACAAGGTAGTTGCCATACTGCTCCCAAAGGAGGAAAAAAAAAAATATATATATATATTTATATATATATAATTCCCTCAGCATCTTCTGCTTCATTCATATTCTGACCTTAGATTCTGCTTCTGAAATTTCAAACACTTGGGGACAGGGAGTGTAGGTTGTGCAATCCTACTCTGACAGCCAAGCAGTCATCAAACCAAAAACCATGGCTTTTTCTCACTCCTCAAGTGTCACACTGAAGGATTAAAGTATTATATCTGCTTCTAGTCCAGCAGTGTATTGTCATTACCATAATCTGCATAGCTCTGTTAAAACAGGGTTTTGATACACAAGCATAATATATGCTAAGTAAAGAACTATCAATGTTGTCAATAATCATAGAAGTATTTTGAAAATACTTTTTTAATGCAAGTTCAAGGCAGTTTAATTATACTTCAAATGTAGAATACTTGTAATGTTTGAAACAGTTGATACTTGGCTGATTCATTTTCTTGGTAGTTCTTTCTTAACAGGAAGGAGCCTGGGATTTATGCTGTGTAATACCTGTTGGGAATACTGATATGTGATTTGCATAATCATTCACTCATTGTTTCATGCAGGTTCAGTAGAAAATACTCCTTAATATCAGCTCAATGAATAAGAATACCTTGTTTAGAACATATACAGGATAATAAAAAGTGTGTTTCTTCCTTCAATTATTTCCAAATTTAAACATTGTCCTAGAGCTGTCCCTCCCTGGGTCCATGTTGAATTTCCATGTGTTCTACTGTGTGTAACTCATGTGTATGAAGCACAGTAAAATGAGCTGCTGCGATGCAAAATAGGATCTTCATTCACCAATGGTTGCTTCTATGACCAATAAAAACACCTAATTGCATCATTCAAGGTAGCACTTCTTTTCACACACATTAATCATATTTCTAATGGAATTCTAATGTTTTATGACACTAGATCTCTACATTTTTAAATTAACTCATTTGGATGACTTGTTAACCAGCAAATGTTTTCAGTCACAGATCTCTAGAGGCTAAACCAACCTGGAGAGACTGCTATTACTCCCAAGTACAGGGTTAGGCTTGCTCAAAAGTTGACCTCCTGTAGTGGTTTCACATTTGCCTGTTGGCCAAATTTAGTGTAGTGGTATGAGCATTCACTTACTTTTCACTCCATGAGATAGGATTATGAGAAAAAGGCAAAACTGGCTTAACTTAAAGTAAACAGATAGATTTTATTAACACACAAAAAAAAGAGAAAAAGAAAAAAAAAAAGAAACCTTCAAAACACTTATCCTCCTCCCACAAACTGTTCGCTTGTCCACAAACAACATAAAGAGACTTGTGATTTTTAATTAGTTTTATCATTTGAAAACAGTCTTTCATCAATTCTTTAGGAGAGGAGTCTCTCTTAAAGTCACGGATCTTATTGACAACTTAGATCAGCTCTCCTGTGGGTTTTAACTGTCACAAAAACAGCTGCCTTCAGTGACCCCTCCCATTAGCAGTTTCCCAAGCTGTTTATCGGCCATGGGTCTTAGACTTTTCGATATTAGGATGTCACATTTTAAAGATGAATAACTAAAAAACAAAGGATTCCTCATCTCAAAGAACAGAGATATCTTCTCACTTCTTTACTGGCACAGAGGATTTCTCATCTCTATCTCTGTTCAAGCATCTCATAAGATCAATATCACTTAGTCCATCACAAACACCTTTGCTCAAAATCCACACACAAATTTGAACATCTCCCCAAATGCATATCTTTCCCATGATTTGAAGGGATATCTTAATCCAGTCTCCATGGCCTTAACAGAAATCCAGGCAAGTTAGGCCACTCTTCCTCCTTTGTCTTAGTAGTCTTCTCACTCTCTCTTCACTGACTCTCTGTGCTGTGTCTCCTTACAGCTCAATCACTTTGTCTGTCCTCACTCTGGGAAGGGCCAGTGCCCTGGGAGTTCCATCTGCTGGCAGGAAAGCCTTAAAACTTGTCCAGACCTGTGGTGAGCATGTGATCTCTGCTGGGCAGGAGCCACAAAGATCTCACAGCCATGCCAGTGGAGGAAGGCTGAGAAATGGCAGCCAGGATCTCAGTAGTTGGGTAGCCTGATGGATGCTTCCCCCTCCACCCCTCAATCTCTTCACCTTTTCTAGTAGCTGTGGGCAGCAGCAGAGTGTTTTACAGTAGCTGGAGATCTGATCTGGTCTGGAAAGGGGCATAATCTCCTCCCCTCTCCTGGCCCAGGAGTCACAGGTCCCGACTCCTTCCCAGGAAATGCCTGGTTCGGGCAGGGGCTGGCAGAGCCCAGCCCCACTGGAGCCAGGGCCAGCTTACCTCTTCCAAGGCAGGGAGGAAAAAGGCCAGCTTCCCAAGATCCTCCTGAATTTAAGTTGTGTGTGACCCAGAGGTGTACAGCTATATTTAATTGGCTAATCTGGTTATCAAAGTCAGTCATTAATTGATTTTTTACCATCCATGCTAACCCAACACACCTCCTTTTCAAATTTCCCTGTCATCTTGGGTGACACTTATTACACTTATATTGTAATAAAAGGATACAAATTTAAACATTTTGGGTTTTTTTTTTCTATTTTAGAAGAAATATAAAAAGTTGAAACAGCTATCTGAAGGTCAGTATCATTTTTCTTGTGCTTTAAAAGACCCTCATCTTATTAAAAGTGGAGGTGGTTTTGAATTTAGAATCCCAGAATCTGGCATTTTGAGATGGTTAGCAATGTAAAAATCTGGATTGGATGTGGTCAGATGAGAATGGCAATAGTCTACTGCTTTTATTTGTCTTTCAGATGTTATATATATCCTTTCTATCCTTCTGTTTGTACTCATACAACCTAATGCTTTGTATCTCTGTTGTCCTGCCTTTCTGCAGCAAAAGTGTTGCATGGTTGCTCTTTTTTTTTTTTTTTTTTTTTTTTTTTTTTTTTTTTTTTTCTTTTTTTTTTTTTTTTTTTTTTTTTTTTTTCCCTGCCTTTAATAGGTTGGATAACGTGGTTCTCAGGCCCCTTGGTAGTGATTGACACTCAGAGAACTCTAGAATTTCTAGCAGTTGTCAGTGTCTCTCTCCTTTGACTTCTTCACCAGTTCTGTCTGACTTCTTAAAAATTCTTTATTCCCAGTTTGATGACAAGACATAACTCAGGGAATGAAGTCAAAATTAGTTGTCTGTCACAAAATGCTAACAAAATAGTGTGGACATAGATTAGTCAGAGACTTACAGCATACCTATATAGACTTCTTTTCAATAGATTCCTCAGTGATGACTGAGGGGTTTTCAAGATTAATATAATTCAGTTTAAAAGAATGATAGTACTTTTAAAATGGAGGCAACTCAGTGACTGGGTCAGAGAGAAAAGAAAATCATACGCAAAATATTAGTTTTTATGATTAGGTTTGATTTCAGATTGTGCACTTGATCTTGATCTGCAGTGAACTGAAAAATTTTCTTTTAGCCCCTAGAAGATAATCAATCGCATCTGAGACATAGTTGTGTATTTTTAAGGTGTTTCTATCTCCAGCTGTTGTGGATGACACATATAGCCATCTAAATACACATCCCTATGTATACTGCAAAATTCCCCAGAAACTGCCCTCTCTTCTTTCTAAGTGCTCCACTGGAACTCATCTCCCTTCCTAAAGGAATGCAATACAAGTTGAGGTAAAATAAAATAGTCAATACCAAGAAAATCAACACAAATTTTATCAGTCAATAAATATGTTGTGTTATAGGCATCTCTTTACAGCACTGGATTAAAATATTCCAGATCCTATTGTCCTCAGCATGCTAAAGGCAGCTACAGGTATTTATTGAAACTTACAAAGGGCTGATCTTAATGTCAAATACTTGCTATTCACCTTAGCAACTGCTCTAGCCTTGCACAGGATGGAAGGAGAGGAATGAGTCAGTATGGCAGCTATACAAACACTAAGATGTAAACTGCATTTCATATTACATTCAGTGATCTGGGTAAGTTATGCAAATGATTGCTAAAATCTGTGATTGTCAGGGATCAGTATGGTTTAGTTCTTGTCCTTGCTTACAAAAGAATGAAGCTCAATTTGAACTAAATTTTTATTTTTGTAGCAGATACCTTTTATCAATAATACTGCATGAATTGTTGGAAAATGCTGTTCACAATTGATTATTTTATAAACTTGAGCAGTGGAAGATAAACAGCCAGTCTTTAAAGTGAAAAAAAATCCAAAACAAAACATAAATTATTGTAAAGAACATTTTATTAGGTTGTTGTACTATATGTTTTCTCCGTGTGCTGTTATCAACCCCTCATTATTAGTTTTACCAGGCACAACCAGTACATCAAAGTTACATGGTTAATGCATTTAACATTTTCCAACACCACAGGAGCTTCAGATTTTTTTCCTTGGAGAATGGGTGTCCATGTTTCTCATTTCCTAAGTCTGTGATCTTCAGTAAGAAATTTTTGGCAATGCTGTTAATTGCTCTTGTACTGAAAGAGTACATAAAAACAGAATTGAACTGTTACTCAGAATTAAATTTAAGCTTCCACAGCAAGTTTGAGTGAATTTGCATGATGTCAATCATCATAGACCCTTATCTTGTGACAGACTGGTAAACCCAAGGTACACATTCTTGCAGAGGTAAAGATTGGTTCTGCAACATTAGGGTAAAATAGTCCTTGGAATTTCTTGTGTAAGCATTAAAACATCAAGAAACATGTCTTCATTCTGCAAGTCTCCACTTAGAGTTCTTGTTTTGCAGTAACTTTTACAGCCTTTATTGACCCTATCAATACCATAGTATGTTTATCAAGGTAATAATTTGTAACAGAAGTGAGAAAAATTACATGGCTTGCTTGGACTGCTTTGTGGAATGCTATTCCGTAAAGATGTTACTGACGTGTATAAGACAGACATGAACTACAGGACAAGGAAAAGTTGTATAAGGTGCACTGTTGAGTATATTAGAGTATGCTTTGTTCTGACACTAGACGTTACCAAGAGCATGAGGATAGAGATTCTACCAAAATATTTATCATCTTTGGTTTTTCTAAATAGAATTTAATACTTGAAAATACATTTTGAATGGTTGTTGTGGTTGTTTATTCCAGCAGGCAGTTGAACACTACACAGCCATTTGCCTACAACCCCCTCAGTGGGATGGGGAAAGAATCTGAAAAAAATATTAAATTAATGGGTCGAGATAAAGAGTTTAACAAGACAGAAAAGGAGGGGAAACTTATAAAAATTCTAAGAGAATATACAAGCCAAGTGATGCACAATGCAATTGCTGACCACCTAGTGACTCAGTCCCTAAGTAGCAGAGTAGCAGGCTTATTCCTTATTAATACTCCCCAGGCAGCTCCCTCAGGTTT
>VWYO01009532.1:622775-642776 GCA_013400275.1 Rhadina sibilatrix | reverse complement strand
TTTTTTTTTTTTTTTTTTTTGTGAGCATGACAATATAAGCCTACAATATCCCTTTGGCAAGTTGGGTATCTGTCCTGGCTATGTGTCCTCTTGGTTTTTTGTGCACCCCCAACCTACTTACTGGCAGTGCAGTATGAGGAGCTCAGAAGCCCTTGACTTGCTATAACCACTGCGCAACAGCAGTTAAAACATCAGTTTGTTGTCAACACTCTTCTCATCCTAAATCCAAAACACAGCACTATACCAGCTGCTAGGAAGAAAATTAAGTCTATCCCAGCCAAAACCAAGACACAAATTTAGTAACCTGCTGTGTAAATGTTTGGCTGGGACCATGGTTGTATTGATGAGAGTACTTTTCTCAGTAAAAGAAACCAGCGGCAGGCTTCAGAGATAAAGTACCTTATATACTGTTTTGGTGTATGTAATGTCAGAATGAAGTAATGCACTGCTAGATTGCTCAAAATATTAGCTTGACAGCTTATTCAACCTATTTGAAAGAATTTGCTTCATTTCCAGAGTTCTTTATTTCTGTTACTTATATCACTTTTAGAAGAGTGCTAAATCATTAAACAGTAACTCTTCATAGATCTGCAATATATTCTGCTTAAATTTAGGAACTAACAGTAGTAAGAGCTGTGAAAATATAAGAAATGCAAATGGCATTCCAGTGTTGGAGAAAAAAAGTGGAGTGTTTGACTTAGCTAACTTACATTAGTAAGGACTCAAGAGGCTCTGGTATTAATACTGTGTTAATTTCATGTCAAAGCAGAAATGAGAATAATTGACTATTGTCCTTTTTGCCCTCTGTCTGCTACTTTCAGAATCCTATTTAAACTGGACTTTTGCAATGATTAAATTTTACTGGAAGTAAAATACTGGACTAGCTCAAGATTCATGTTGGTCTTGAATTTTTGTAGAAATTGATTTATTTTGTGTTGTCCATTATTTTATAAGCTTAAACGTGTATTAAGCTAAATATAGACTGGAGGGAGGAATGAAGCAGTGAAGATGAGCCTTGGAAGAAGGGAATAGGTGCTTTAGGTTTTGTCTTTGTTTCTTAAACCAACTTTAATTCAACTGACAGGAACCCAAATTTTCCCCAAGTCAAGTCTGTTTTCCCAGTGATAGTATTTGGTAAGGAATCTCCTTGTCTTTATCTAAGTTCATAAGTTTTTACTTGTCTTGTTACTGTCTCCTCCTACCCTGTTGATGAAGAGTAGTGGCAAAGCAGCTGGGTAGTTGACTGGCAGCTGCCCAAGGTTAATGTACCAGAGTACTCACTATTGAAATGGTCTTCTGCTCTCTCAAGCTCTTTATTATATATCCACTTCCACTGTAAAATGAATAAAGCAAATGTGGGTGTGTTGATTTTTATTTTTAGGTAGAGCTTCTATTCACATATATCTTAATTTTTCTTTCCATTCAGATTCACTGTAGTGAAAACTGACTGAAGGACTATAAGCAAAGGCTAATATAGTGGTTAAAAATAGCAACGTATTATTCTGAAGGGCAGATTCTAAAACCAATGCAGGGACCACTGTAAACTGAAATTTAAGAAAACTTCATTAGATATTTCTGTAAAGAATTAAACAACCACATGCGAAATGTAGCTTTGGGATGACCTTTGAGTCTAAATGACAACACAACTTATTCTGCAGGTGATTGTCACCTGGAATATGTTATGGGGGGTGGGGGGGAAATTGGTCATGCTATCCATTATTTTGGTGCATGTAAGCAGTGAAATTTGCAGTAAGTGAAAATGCCTGGCTTTACAGATGTACAATGTAGGATGTTCCCAAAACCATGGCATTTAAAAATATGACAGCCATTGTATTCTGGCTTTCTCTTCTTCACTGAAGTACTATATAAGAATTTTGAAAGTGCCTTTTTTTCCTGTTCCTGAGGGAATAGATCACACAGGAAACATCCATGATGTTTCATGTTGGATGGAGTTTCCTGTCACAGAAGACAGCTTTTTTTAATGGGTTCAGTGGCGTCTTGGGACTTCACAGTGCATAAAATGCTATGTAACTCAGCTGTAACTGAGACACAGATTTCAGGGATCTCTAAATTGTTGAGAACACACAAAATAATTAGTGTCACAATATTTAGCTTATTGGCCATTTAGCTCTTTTTGTGCCTTTTTGTATCTGGGCTATGAATTTTGGTTTTTAGGATGTAATATATACTCTATATAGGCAATAGACATTGAGTAGACATTCTAGTATCTTAGATTGATACTGAACGTTATCATCACCAATATGCAACTTAGCACTGCCTCTAGTACTAATGAGGCTATTGAAGTGTTCTGTAAAAGGAGAATGTGTTGAAGTTTAACTTAAAAGTAAATAAATGCATGAACTACAATAGTAGATTTGATGTTATTATGTCCAAGAGGTTCAGTAATAGACAAAATTTTGGCTTTTAGTTGGTTTAGTATTCATTTAGCAGAAGTGTAACCAAATGTTTCAGATGGTAAGATGAAGTGTGGGACCCTTTGTGAAAGAATATCATTGAGTCCAGCTCTAGCCTAGATCCCACCAAACCAGTAATCAGCTGTACAGTGATGGATCATCTGGGAAACACTGCTGTTGGGGTAGAGACAAAAAGAAGTCCATAACTATTTTGAATGACTCAAGGCTGTAATAGCCAATGGTGACTACTCAAGACAAAGCTAAAAGAGAGGGATCTGGGAACAACTCCATGCCTTTTTTTTTTTTTTTTTCCTCTTTTTTTTTTTTTTTTTTTTTTTTTTTTTTTTTTCCTTTTTTTTTTTTCTCAGGGAATAGTGATATTTTTCATCTCTCCAGAGATAAGACTGGAGTGAGCATTGCCTAAACTAACTTTTCCATACAGTTACAGGAAGAAAGAAAGAAAAAATAAAAAGCTCCCAGTAGTAAAGGTGAGAGCTCATAGGTCAAAATAAGTAGAGAAGGTGCTGTGAAGCTTTATTGTAGGTTAATTTGGTTTTGAGAAAGAAGAATTATATGCTTGCTGTACTCTTGTCTCTCTCCTACAAACAGTAGCTTACCTCTTGCTGAGAGTAAATAGTTGTCCTTCTTGGCTGGCCATTCTCCTTTAGCATAAGGAGTGCATAAGCAACTTTTACTCATTGTGGGCTTTGGAAAAAAGCACTCCAGATCTTTCCCTGTTATTCTCTAGTTCCAAAGGGGAATAAGCTGAATTACTCATATCCACCTCTGCCGAAAGCAGTAGCAGGAAAAAGTTGACTGAAGCAGAAAACAGTGGCAAACGTGATGAAGTTAGCATTCCAATCTCAACAGCTGTATTTATCCTCTCCATCTGGGCTATGGAAGACAGGGGAAGACAATTTTCAGATCAACCACCTGTAGGAAAGTTGTTTCTTTTTTGGAACTCTTTTTAATCACAAGATGAATTCTTTTTCATATAGGGATATATCTTACAGTTTTTAGAAAATGCTACCGTTTTGAGACTGGAAGTAGCTTCAAAGAATTTATTTTAATGCATTTCAGCTTTATACAGCTTGAAAGCATATTTAATAGTTCTGATTCATGCATTTTTCTTACTTACTAAGAGTCCTCAAACTCAGCATGCAATGAGCACTGCTGATTTGAAAAGGGAAATTATTCTTGGTGTTTACAGTTAACAGTTTAAACAAGGAACTTAATCACAAGGGATAATCGTTCTTTTTTCAGTTTCCTAATTAGTATTGCCTTGGACTTTTAGAACTTTACAAATCAGACCTAAAAAAGAATTTTTTCTATACATATGAGTAGTTTCTACACAAAAATGAGTAAAAACTTCTTGACATACCTGTCATGGGGTCATTACAGAAAAGAAGTAAAAGATTTCTTTAAAATGCATCAGATACACTACAAAATCTATTTTGGGGCTAATTCTCAACATGTACAACTCTACTTCTGCATATTACATTTTTAATGGTACTATGTTAAGATCCTTCTATGAGAATTAGCTATGGATTAGAAGTATTTTGATGAAATAACCCTTATTTTCCTAGCAACTCAATGGGAAAAAATTTCCACAAGTAAAAATGAAAGAAACCCAACCCCCAAGAGGTGGGAAAATAATAGAATAACAAGGATAAAAAGAATGCATCTTTCTGAAGTCCCTTAAGTATACCTTTCTTACTGTATAAGGTGTTCAAAACTTCTTGTAAACTGCTGTTTTCATGGTTCTCCAAGCTATTGCTTCTGTTTGAAGTTCATTATCAGCCCATTTATAATAGGAGGAATTGAAAACCAATAAATCTAGATTTTCAAAGTGGAATTCTTGTGAACTATCAGTAGTCTTTTGATCTTGCATTCCAAAATAATACTGTATATTCTTTGTAGGTCCTCACTGCCTTCTCATTAATATGAAGCAGCAGAAAAAGCAGATTGGTCTGAAATTTTTTCAGAGGCCACAAGAAGGTTATTTGCAGAAATGTTTCTCTTATANACTTTTGGACTGCACCCAGCACCCTGACCAGCAGGGTGTCAGGTTGTAGCTCTGACTCTGTCAGGCTTTCTCCAAAATTGTTGTTTGTTTGTTTGCTTGTTTTGGGTGGGTGGTTTTGTTTTTTCTACTACATTTGTATTATTAATATTGCTAATAAAGAACTGTTATTCCTACCCCCAAAATCTATGCCAGAAAGTCGTTGATTGCAAAATTATAATTTGGCGAGGTGTGAGGGGTTTACATTCTTCATTCTAAGGGAAACTCCAGTTTCCCTGGTAGATACCTGTCTTTCCAAACTAAGATAATTTCAAATCTCTTTCCTTTTTCTCCTTTCCCTAGCTTTTCTCTCATAACATGATAATTTATGATATGCATCTGGTACCTTTCTTTTCTTGAAAGTTATTGTAATTTTTCCATTTCTAACCTTCAATTTATGTTCCATTGTGTCCGACTGAAATTATTTCCTATTGCACACATTCCTCAGTTCAGATAGTTTTATTATTGTGCCCTTTTCAATACACTAAAGGACACCTTTACATCCTGATGAAAATTCTTCAAAATACAGCTGACCTAAATCTTAATGGGATATGTAGTATCATTTCCCAAGAAGATTTCTGTTTCACTGTGTGATCCTGGAAGATCATTCTTAAGTATCACAGATATGAAATCGTTATGAAATGAATTTCCCATGAAAGTTACCTTTCACTCAGGAGAGATTAAACATTTGCTTTGTATGTACCATCTCTTGTGAATGAGAATAATAGCACAGTGCACTGTGAAAATATACTGGTATATACTATTTTATGTTATACCACAGCAGAAAAAGAACACTAAAACATTCTTTAAAAATAAATGAAATAATTTCTACTTATGTTAGTATTTATAAAGTGACATATTGTCTAAAAATAATACAAGGAACACTTGGAAATTGTTTCACTTTCAAAAATTCAAGATTCAGAAGATTTTGCAATATCAGAGCAGACAAGAAAATTAACTGGCTTCTTTGTTCATTAGAATAGAATTTAATGCAGTGATCATGGGATCTTATTTTTGCTGTGCGTTTATGGTTTTTGTTCACAGAACAGAGTCCTTTCTTGAACTGGTCTGTATTCAAATATGACCCTAAACCACTTTTTGAGCACAACTTGTACCCTCTTTGAAAATTGAGTTAAATTTTCTTTTGTCACAGTTTCCTGTGGTCACAATGACTCATTTAAAACTAACTTCTTTGCAGTACCATTCCAAAGGGAGTCTTCCTATCCCTATGGCATTGGTTAGGATACAAGAGGAAATTTAGGTTACTCCATAATTGTAGGCAACTTAATTCATGCTGCTTTGTATTGTGGTGGTTACACAGGTTCAGGACACTGATTCCCGTTGAACTCGGCTGAAACAGTGAATGCTTGAAGTCTAATGTGTGAAAGCTCGGAAGGTCTCACATCAAGAGGAGGAAGGAACACACAAAACAGACTCTTCTTACTGCCCTTTGAACTGTGTCACTGAGACTGGTTTCAGAGCAGGGTAGCCTTAGTCACCTGCTTTTTTTCTGTGGGAATAGAGATTGATTATGGCTTGATTAAGTTACCTGACCTATCTTGCAGGGAATCAGATCGATCTGGAATACTTTCTTCTTTCAAGAATAAGCAGTTCTTGTGCACTAAAATGAATGTTCTATTCTGGAGTACCCTTCTTTGCTCCCTATATAAACTTCAGACTTCAGATGTCTTTCAGACATCATTCCAAGGTTTTTTCTTCTTACTTTATTGCCTCTTATTCTAGCCTGACTCAGTAACAAGACAAGTTAACTAATGAAAATAATTTATATTCACAAAGATCATGTGAGTTCTGGCATGCCTTTTCACTTCTGCTAGAAGACTTTAAGCCAAAATAAAGTTAGTTGAATTGGCTCATATCTTCTGTAAGATTATGCATAATTTTCACCACCTTTCTTTCTTTCTACTACTTCTTCTATCCCATAACAGTTCTGCTGTGGTCATGATTAATGTTGCAACACTTTATCAGTGTTGCAATAGGGTACTGGTGTATGTATAAGAGCACAAAAATTAAGGTAATCTTATAACAATCAATCACCAAAGTTCTAGTGCAGACACATTCCACAGAGCAAGGCCTAGAACTAGAAGTCCAGGAGAGCACCAAGATAATCTGTTGATAGGAGGAAAAGAGCCAACAAAACCCTGAACATGAGGAGAACAGACTTCATATTGCTCAGGGAACTAGTTAGTTAGGACCCCTGGGCCCCTTCAAAAGCATGGGAAATGCTTTTGAAGGTACTGAGTCCATCAATGCTGGTCATTTTTCAAGCACCACCTTCTAAGCGTGCAGCAGTAGGGAATTCCAAAATGCTGGAAGTCAAGCAGCTAAGGCAGAAGGCCAGCTTAACTAACCAGGGATCTTCTTTTGGAGTTAAGTCAGAAAAAGAAGTTTTACACCCAGTGGAAACAAGATTGGGTGATGCTGCTCACCTCTGTAGGAAGAAAATTCCTGTGGCCAAAGATAAACGGGTATTATTGAAAAACATCTGACGGACAATGCAGTGATCAGCCACAGCCAGCACACCTTCATGAGGGGAAGGTCTTGTTTGTCAAACTTAATTTCTTTCTAGTATAAGTAGCCCACCTAGATCTTTTTGGATTTCAGCAAAGCTTTTGATAATGTCTCTCACAGTATCCATCTGGACAAAATGTCCAGCACCCAGCTGGATAAACGCATCATACGATATGTGAACAACTGGCACACAGGTTGAGCACAAAGGAGAATTGTAATGAATGAGGTGACATCATACTGACAACCTGTCACAGGTGGGATTCCACAGGGCTCCACCCTCAGCCCTATGCTCTTCAACATCTTCATAAATGACTTGGACATAAGACTTGAATACTAAGTAAGTTTGCCAATGGCATTAAATGGGAAGGAGCTGTTGACTTCCTCAGAGGCAGGGAGGGTCTGCAGAGAGACCTCAACAAATCAGAGGGTTGGGCAATCACCAACCATATGAAGTTTAGTAAAAACAAGTGCCAGATTCTGCACCTGGGACGGGTCATCCCTGGACGTCCACACAGACTGAAGAATGAGAGGCTGGCCAGCAGCATTGCAGAAAGACAACTGAGGGTCATGGCCAATGGCAAGATAAATGTGAGTCAGCAGTGCCTTGGCAGGCAGAAGGACCAACCCTGTCCTGGGGGGTATCACCAACTGGGCAAGGGAGGAGATTGTCCCTCTCTGCTCTGCACTGGAGCAGCTTCACCTCAAGTGCTGCATAAAGAAGGATATAAAACTATTAGAAAGCATTCAGAGGAGACCTAAAATGATGGTGAAGGGCCTTGAGGGGAAGCCATATGAGGAGGAGCTGAGGTCACTTGGTCTGTTCGTCCTGGAAAAGAGGAGACTGAGGGGAGACCACATTGTCTACAACTTCCTTGTGAAGAGAAGAGGAGGGGCAGACACTGATCTCTGTGGTGATCAGTGCTACAACCCAAGGCAATGGCATGATATGTAAGAGGTGATTTACAATTGGATATTAGGAATAGGTTCTTCACCCAGAGGGTGTTTGGGCACTGGAACAGACTCCCCAGGGAAATGGTCTGTTGACAGAGTTCACTGTCAACACTGACAGAGTTCAATAAGTATTTGTACAATGACCTCAGACACAAAGTGTAAGGGGCTCTCCTCTGCAGGACCAGGAGTTGGACTTGATGATACTTGTGTATCTCTTCCTACTCAGGAAATTCTATACTGATACTCAAGATTCTACAAAATAAAACAAAGCAAAAAGAGAAAAAGGAAGATATCTTAATTGACCAAAGATTTAGGCAATTTGTTATCAGATATTCATTTAAACGATATAGAAGAAGACAATACACTTAAATTGTTGCAGTGAAAAGTTTTTACAAAGAGGGCTAAGTCACTGTCACAGGTGTACTGATCAATACTATTCAGTTAGAGAAATAAAATGAAAACCTCTGTACTCAAACACAAATTGACAAAAATAGAAGAAGGGAACATAAGGAAAAGACTAGTCATAAATGAAAAATGTTAAATCAATACCACAGAGGTGGTCCATGCATATTTTTCTTTAAAGGTAAAAATCAATTACCTTGCTACCTCTCAAAACCTCTGCTTTCTCAGAAATTGTGTTTTACTTCTGATCAACAGTGGAGGTCTGGAAAAGTCTTTTTCATGTGAATGACAGGCTCAGAAATCCTGCACAGATGGAGTATTTACTCCAGTAGAAGATTTTTGCTATAACTCTAATTTTTTTACTGTATTTTGCATAACCATTGTAATTGCATCACAGCTGTGTGTATAAATAAGAATTTCAAGCAGTTTTAATGTTTTTCAGATGAACTTCAGAGAGCTATTTGCATCTCTGGCAGTACCTCTTTTCAGGCATAAACATTACTTTTTGAGCTGGAAAAAAATAAAGTCATATTCTGCTGTTACATTGAAAACTATTAACAAAACTGATTCTCTTACTGGTCAGAATACTTTCCTTCTAATCATTCCATTGCCTGGGAAAGCACTCAAAATGTATGGATTGCCTTTAGACCATTTAACGCCTGAAGCATGATTGTCTGGGTTGACTCCCAGTGTCATTCCTCTCCTTTTCCATTTTGTCATGGATGTAATATAGGAAAACTAAATTATAATTAGACTGATGGTAAAACTAAAAACTATGCCCTGGAGTATCTGCTCCTGTGCTCAACCTCTGGCCAGAGCCTTATGTGAGTTGCTGGCAAATTAACCAAAGCAACATTTGAGAGCATTCTGCCTGCAACACCTGCCTGTAACTGCTATTTCTGTTATGGAGAAATGAGGGACCACTTGTAGAAAAACTCATGCTGTAGAAATTTTGGGGAAATCCACAAAAGAATCTTCTTTGCCTTTTCATACTGTGTCAATTCTACGGTATGAAAACTTACCTGTATTATAAATGTACAAAAACAAAATGATGAAAGATAGTAATAAACCTCCTTTGTGAGGTCTCTTTACTGTGGAACTTTACTTGCTTTTAAGTGTCCCTAGCTATATGGTCAAAGCAAAGTAAGGAGGCAAAGAGTTTGTCTAGAATGAAAATAATTGTTTAGGGTTGGGAATAACATTTTTTGGTTTAAGACTGGTGATAAAATCAAACTTAAAGCAAGGAGACTGGATAATGGAAGTGAAAGTGACAGCAGCTGAAGCAGGGGGAAAAGCCTGAAAATTTCAAGTGCTGAAAATCATTTGGATGAGAAGACGGGGTAACTTTTCCTCTAGAAGTTATGAAAACTGATACACAATCAGCCTGATTCTGGAGACTTAGTAATACCTGTAATTCAGTACACACTATGGGTAGAAACTGAGGCAGATTTGAAAAAGCGTTTTTCACAAATTGACTAGTCCTTAAAAATGAGCAAAGCTGTAGACCATATATCTAAAGGTACTGAGTAAATAGAAATTACATCCTAATGCTAAGTAGGTTTTCTAGTGGTAGCTATTGATATCTTAGTATTTATTTTTGATGGAGAAAAGGTCCAGTGTATGAATGGCTTGCATGTAGACACTAGCATTTTAGCTATTGTGAGACACCTGTCCTAACTCTACTGTAAAAACATATGGATTATGGCCTCCTAAAACAATATTGGGGGATTTAAGGAAGAAGATGGTATCTGAGTTGGAAATAAAAATATTGAGGAAATTTTTTTCAAAGATAATTTAGAAATTAGCGCAATTATGTAAGTGTTTATGTTGGTTCTACTTACTTTGAGCTATTAATTATCTATTTTTAATTACTTTGTGGTTGTGTTACTGAATTCAGTTTATGTCACACAAAGTGATAAAGTTAGTCAGGTGCAGGCTTTGTGCTTGGTAAATCTGTTCAGGCTGATTTTGTGCCTTTCACATGCCTAGAAATTGCTTTTCTAGCTCACCTGTGATCTTGAGAATGGAGGACTGGCTGACTTCAGTTTCCAACATCCTTCTCTATGCCCCATTTGGAACATAAAATTAATATTTTTCGAGTTGATTTTTGCAATTCTGAGAACTTCTTCTGTCCACTGCTGTCTTTCCAAGCTGGTGAAACATTTTTGTGATGGCTTAGCCAGGTTACTGGGCAATGCTGTATATTTGGTTAGAAACTGGACCTGTACATGTTCATCTTATTCAAGCAGCCTCTGCTGTTTGAATAAAACTTTTTTCTAATCATACACCTCCTCTACAAGCTCCGTTTCCAAGCATATGGACTTAGGACACCAACTTGCCACTGAAAACCTATAGGGAGAAGAGAGGTCAAATACAGAGCAGTCTTTGCTTCATTACTGGAGTACCCACTCCACTGACGACTCAGCCAAAGCTTTTCTTGGCTTTTCTTTTGCTTCAATGTACACCAGTACCTTCCCACTGGCCTTCACTTATCCTTCCAGTTTTTATTCCAGTGAAGCACTGGCATTTCAAATGCTCTTTGAGTTCTTCTTTGTAATAAATATATGGCTACCTGAACTTTTCTGAGCCTTTCTCCTTGCATTTGAGCTTAGTTGGTGTTCTTTAACCTATCTGGAGACTTTCTGCTATGACTGCTCATTTTCTTGCACTTAGATCATTTGATTCAAAACTTGACTTGCTTTTTTGATAATCTTTGTGCTTTGAGGAAGCTGCCCCTGAAGATCAATCAGATTTCATGACCTCCTCTATCTTCTATGCAACTTATGAAATCCTGCCAGCAGTTCATTGAATAGAGTGAAAACAGTTCTGAAGTCTGAATGATCTCCTGCTGCTTGCTTCACTGTCTGGTCTTCTGCTGCTTGCTTCCCTGTCTTACCTCAAGATCTTTAATTCTTCCATCTACGGGTCACAGCAGCATAGATTGCCAGTGACTATCTTATCCCTAACCAGTTCTTGCTATGTAGAAGAGAATCTTCCTGGCTGATCTATCCCCTAACTTTGGGGAAAAAAATAAGCCAACATACTTTTAAAACTTTTTGGACTAAATGTGTTTCAGAGTGTTGGTTTTTCAGTAGATATCATCCCTCTATGAGAATGAAGATTTTTGACTGGACCATCTTCCATCTGTCTGGATAATGCTTAGTATACCTTGAATAATGCTCTATTTTTTCTACTTTTTGGTAGCTGCCATAGTCATTCCTTAATATATCTCTGACCTTTTACAGATCCTGCTTCAGACTATCATTCTATAGCAGAACTCCATGTATTCTTTTTGTTCCTTTATGTAGAATGAAATGTTTTTTCTTCTCTTTTCTCTGAAAATCATGTACCCATCTCAGTTCATAAAAACTCCATCTCCATTCATAAAAACTATCCAATCATGTTTTTCTGTTTTGTTGCCCCATTTTTGTCAGCTGTCACAGTTTCCTTGACAGCAGTCTGCTCTTTGAAAATTATTATGGTTTTGTAGGAGCCAAAGTGCTTTGGCTGCTTGAGAGCAATGGATTAACTAACAGGATATATCTGTTCCTCCTGTAGCCTTTCTCCTTGATTTGATTGGGAATCTCCCACAGGTCCTCTTCACCTGAGCCCTCAGAGACATGTAATCAACCTTGATCTCATTGTCCCTGAGCAGTGTTCTTCATCCTTATGTGGTTGTAACAATGGGCAACAAGGAGCAGTAACTCAAGAGCTAGATGAGTTCCAACAGTCTCTAAAAGGTTGAGGATCCACTCTCTGGGCAAGTGCTGAGCCTTCTTCAAACAGCAAATTTGATTGGAAGGCAGGTTTGAGTGCAAGGTTGCACTTTGTTCTGTATTCTGACTTACAGCCAGTTCGTGTTTTTTTTTTTCAAATATGTACACAATCCACATAATGGATTAAGATAATCCATTATTTCACACATTTTATTGAAAATATGCCCATTTAAAAAAATCTAATTTCTTCTTGTAACTCTCCCTCACATAGAGACTTTATTCTTTCCACTTCCCCTTCTTCCCACTGTTCTCCTTAAAGAATTGAATGGCCTCTTTCACATGATTGGAGAATTTTCTGAAAACTACTATATGAAAATAGCTTCTAAAGAGAGTTGATGTTCTTAAGGTACACTGTTTATATGCCAGTAGTGCAGTCAAGGTGTTATCTTTGATATTTCAGAGATTGTTGCTTCAATTCAAGACTTATGAAATGTAATGGCTATTCTTTCTTGGAACCTTTCACTTTATGGCAACTTGTTTAACAGTATGAAATGTGTAGCTTATTTTCAGCCACTTTGGTAAATCTTCAGATTGCCCTAGAAGTTTGGATTAAAAGGTAATTTCAGGCCTAATGAATATGAAGGGCCAGTTTTTGTGATTCATATTGGCCCAGACTTCTGTTTGATGTTAGTGGATGCTTAGAGAGATAAAAGAACTGGAATATTAGACCTGATGCTGCTTAGCCATCTGTATTTTAATACTTCCCTTTAAATAAGAGGCCCTTCAATCTATTTAGATTAGGTAGCAGAATAACTGGACTGAACTTCTCTGCCTATGGAGCTTTGGATTTTCTGCATTAGGGAAATGTCTGGTTCTTTAGCAGCTGAAGACTTGGTTTCCTATATTTAGGAATCAGCTTCAGGAATTTTAGCTCTGATCCTAAGAGGATAGGTTAAGAGGTGATAAAAGGAAAGCAAGTAGAAAGTCTTTAAAATGAAATTTTTAATGGGAAGGACTAGAATATTCAAACATTCCTTTCAGTAAAAAATTATATCCCTGGAGGTCAGTAGTGGGGTTGATATTGTTCACCCTCTTGTCAGTGACACAGACAGTGGGAACAGGGGCACCCTCAGCAAGTTCACTAGCAACACCAAATTCTGTGGGGCAGTCAACATGCTGGAGGGAAGGAACACCATCCAGAGGGACCTGGACAGGCTCATGAAACCTTGTGAAGTTCAATAAAGCGAAGCTCAAGATCCTATACCTGAGACATTCCTACCACGCACACCTACAGTTTGGTCAGAGAAATGATTGAGAGCCAGCCCAGACAGTAGGGCTGGGAATAGATGATCCTTAAGGTCCATGCCAACCCCTTAACATTCTGTGACTCTATGATCCTCATTTCGTAGTAACTGAATCTTGCTCAGGTTTTTCAGAGCTGACTTAGGACTGACTACTTCTTTAAAGTGATTAAAAATCAGAAAATAAGATCTCAAAGCAAGTATTTCAAGAACTGCATTTGTTATTCACCCTTTTTTATCCTAGAAGTGGAAATGAAGAACAACTATATTATGTTCTGAAATTTTACTCTGTGTTTGGGACTGGGATTTGTCTCAATATTTTTTAATCAAAAATATCCATGTATCCAGCTATACAGAAATACTCCACACACTGATTTATAGTCCAGCTGCACAACATTCCTCCTACAAGCTTTATATGAATGTAAGAATGCTGTTGTAGCATCAGAAGGAAAAACACTTTTTCCTGTTCTTATGCTACGCTACGCCTGTGAGCTGAACCATATCTCCTCTAAATGATTAAGATAATTTCTGCAATCATGCTGCAAGAATCAGCCAGGCTTCCCCATTGTTTACTTAAATATATTGTGAGGAAAAATTATCAATAGACAGGCACTCAAAATCCACAGACTTACAAATGGGAGGTGAGTTCCAGGACTGACTTATATGAGAAAAGAACCATCATTATAAGTCCTGCTGGCCGGAGGAGATGAAGGATGAGTCCAGTGTTCAGAATATCAATTCTTTGCATCGACAGAACAAAATTCCTGACATTCTTCAGCATTTTCTTATAGAGTTGTGCAGGTTTTGACATGGATCATTTTCTTTGTAGTAGCTAGTATGGGGCCAGGTTTTGGATTTGTGCTGAACACTGCTGATAGCACAGGGATGTTTTTGCTACTGTTGGGCAGTGCTTACACAGAGTTAAGGCCTTTTCTTCTCCTCACACTGCCCCACCAGTGAGGAGGCTGGGAGTACATGACAATTCAGGAGGGGATGCAGGACAGCTAACCCTGACTAACCAAAAGGATAGTCCATTCCATATGGCATTATGTTCAGCATATACCTCTGGGAGAAGAAGCAAGTGGGGGAGACATATTCAGAGTTTGTGATGTCTTCCCAAGTTACTGTGATGTGTGATGGAGCCCTGCTTTCCTGGGTATAGCTGAACACCTCTTAGGCTACAAACTCTGCCCTAGAAGCTGCAGATCATCTTGCAGTCAGTCACAAAAGTGATACCTAAAATACCTGATACCCATTAGTGTACAGATAATAACTCGTCTTTGGAGAATAGGTATTAAACTAACTAGTAAGTAAGAATATTAGTTTTTATGGGTTAGATACTGTGTAGACCTCACTTTCAAGAAGTCCATTATACAGCATAGCTATGGGATTATGTTTTTCACAAAATAGTCTTAAGATGTTGTATGTTGGTTCTATAACAATTTTTTTAATTATATTTTTTGTTTTGAGAATTCATTTCAATGAAAGTTAGAAGGAAGTAGGCTTCTGTATTATGTGCATGGCTGGAAGTAATTTTCAGGTAATCAGGAAGTAGGAAAAAAATGTGCTTTTAGAAAAAATTGCTTTTATATCTTATTTAATACTTCTGGAGTATTCCCAGAAGTCATAATATTTTTGTTATCTTTAATGATAGGAAAGGAAATTTTGATACTTAAGAGGTGTGATTACTTTGATTTAAAGTTGTTTACAGGCTCTGAAATTCTAACAAAATACATCTAAGATTATGTGACCATAATTCTACAAATAAAAATTATTTGGATATGAGTGAATTTATTCTTCAAGTGTGAAAGGCACTTGATACGTTATAAAGTATACGAGTACGAATATGTTAGAGAGTATAACATATATGAGGTAGATTTAACAAATGGGTTTTTTGACTTTTCTTCCTCAAAATTATATATTTCCATTTTTTTCTGTTATTCCAGGTAGTTTTGCTCAAGTTTTCTTACAAAGAATGCTGTCTTGATTTTGAACATTTTCGTTATGCTATGTATTAGCCTGTGGCTTGTCATTCATGGTCAGTAATTTGACCAGTCATTGTGACCAGTTATTGAAAGTAACAGGAATGAAGTACTTAAGCCTTATCTTTTACAGATTCCCCATTGTAGGGGAAGAGCAGTCAGACCATAGGAATTCTCTTTGCTTATCTAATAAATGTGCCCATTGCATGCTATGATTTTATCACTGTGTCAAATTTATTAACAGGTTTGACAATTCAGTCCTTCCTACAAGATCTGCACTTTGATCTTAAGTTTGTAGTGGTGAATTTAAAATGGCTTGAGATCCAACCATGATTTTGAGTTACAAACTTTGTGAAAATCAAATATTAAAATGGACAGAATAGCTATGTGGTTTTTGAAGAATTTGCTTCAGTTATTGAAATAGAAGCTTCTCTTTATAGAGAATTGAGATCCAGGAACCATGAATGACAGCAGGAGGGTGAAGAAAAGGGGACAGAATGGTCTTCCAGGAAATGTAATTATCTTGCACATTTTCTGGAAAATATGAAAACATTACAGTCATGATATTAAAAACTTTTATTGAAACGCATTTGTTTGTTTGTTTGTTTTTTTTCTCTTGAAAACAGTGGTTATTCCAGGGAGGTGATATGGCTTAATGAAAGCTATATTGTCTAGACATGATATAGTTGATGGCATGATGGCTGATTGGAATAACCCACAGGAAAATAAAAAGGATTAGATCCCACATTAGATCCCACTATGCAAGTCACAACTGATATAGGAAAAGGTTCAGTTAGGTCTACTGGAAAGGCTTTGAGTTTCCTAAGAACGAAAGGAAAACTTTTCAGTTTGAATGCTAAAAAATACCTGTTTCTTCATGTATTACATTTGTAACTTCAGGAAAACTATCTGATGCAAACATATGATTTCTCTTCATGTTCTAAACAGACAAAAGACCCTAGGAATTTTCAATTTCTACGTCATGCAAGCATATCTTGGAGTAATCTTAATCATGCTGATGTCTGAATGATGAATTATCCTGGAAGATATATAAATATCACTATAAAAATATGCTATCAAATGAGAAACAAAATATGTCTCTAATGGGCAGCTAGTCTTCCTCTATATTAAAGTAAGAAAGATATATATTCTTTCCTCCTTCTGAAGGAGAAAGAGAAGCCAAGAATGGTCCCAAAACTGCTTTGAAGGTTTCATGCCCCTGATCTGCCCCTCCTTTAGCTTTAGGCAGAGGAGGAAGAGGGCTTGAATTCTCATATTACAGCATTTGGGTGTGTGTATATGTTTTGGATTTTGTCTGTTTTTAAATAGCCTAAGGGTTGAAGAATCACTGAGGAAACGAGTTAGAAATGGAAATTGCTAATGAGAAGAGATCATCGTAGGAACATGAGCAGGAACAGCTGCAAGGCTGTATGAGTATGAAAGCCTGGATGCAGAAAGAACAAAAAGTTTCCTTATTCTCACAATATAAAGGAGTCAAATATTTTTTGTCAAAATTAAGCCCAGTTGTATTATAATTTTGGCTTCATATATACATAATAAAAGGACAACCCGTAGTTTAATTTGCAAGCTTGTCAAGACCAGAGAAGTAATGGAAGTGTGTGCATTAAAATAGAGAGCTGGGCAATGAAAACAGACATACTACTGCAGGATATGAAATTTCCTGTGAAAAGGATTATGTATTTCTAAGGCAATAGATAGACAAAAACTGATAATATTTTTGGGGCAGGATCCTTGTAGGGTTAAAATACCAATGTTAATGGAAAATACTTCTTGAAGAAATGTTGACTTTTTTTGGGAAGTTAGGAAGTTAGGTGCCCCAAAACAATCTTAGTTACAGACATCTTTGGATCATGAAACAGCCTCTTGTGATTGTAATTTCTGTTTTTTAAGTCTTCATAATACTTTCTATTATATCTGAAAGAATCTGTTGTCAGCCTATAGTATCCAGATGCTTTTCACGTTACAGGAGACACAAATATGCAAAAGGAATCTGTAGATTGTTTTTCATGAAAAAAAATTAATTCAATTCTTAAGCTAGCATTCATATATCTATTTTATAAAAATATCAAAATTTGTTGATAGTATTTGCATTGCTTTCAAAGAGCAAACTTGTTTTTTTTAAAATATAGATTGAAAAGTTTACTTATGTTCAATATAATGCTGGTGAAAAGTTTCTGAATTGTTATGGAATTAGTTTCATTTTAGGGCTTCTAAAGAACTCAAAAATCAAGGAAGTTAGGCTTGTTTGGGAATTCTTGCTAAGTTTCTCTTTATTGTCAATGTTTAGGGATCAATCCAGTTGACATTAGACCTTCAGTCTCACTTAGTTATAAAAACAACCTATGGACTTTGACTTACAGGTTAAAAATCACTTAGGTTTAAAAGAAATTTAATATTGAATATTTTCTAATTATAAGTCAAAAGGAACAGTTGGTATTAAGAATCAATGGGATATGAATGTGAAGAAGGAAAGAGAAGGAAATATAAACCAAGTTGCTGTCAGTCTTAGGGAAAAGAGTGCAGTTTAATCAACTTCTAGGAGGATAAAAATTAATAATTAATAGGTAATAGAATTACCGATTAATCACAAAAAATGCAAATAAACAGTGAGTGGAGAGATGCTGTATCTTAATGAGTTCAAGTGCCTTGAAGATTGAAGGATATTTAATTGATTAAAGGAATGTGGGACTCATGATGGAATGCAGAAGGACGGCCATTTTGGGCTTGTGTAATAAATTTTGTAGAACATTTTAAGGGGATGGTGGCCCTGTCAAAGACATAATGAGATATTTAGAGAAGGACCAAAGGTGGAGAAAGGGAAGAATAGGGGTGAGCTGGGGGAACAAGCATATGGAAATGGTGAGACAAGGAGGCAGGGTGAAGCAGAGTTGGAGAAAGGACTTCAGCATAAACAGATTTCTGGTCAATAGGTTTGGCTAAACACTGTATCTGATCACTAGAATATTTCATTTCTGCATGTTAAATGCTATTTCTGTTTTCCATAGTAGAGTGCTGTCTGGCGTTTGTGTGTTGAAGTCTAAATGCCCATAACTGGAAAGAGAGTGAATGTTTTCCTGGCGAATTTCAGTGTTGGAATGTGTACCTCACCAGATAATCTCAAGCCAAATTAGCTGCTGCATGGGATAAGAGGTCTGGCAACAAGTTATAGGAGAGAGTAGGTTTGGGTTCCAGACAATGGAGACACCATCAGTCTGATAGTGAGATATTTGGTTGGCCAGGTGGTTCTTTCACCTTCTGGGGTGATAGATAGCTTCACAGTCATTTTCTGAGAAAAATAAAGGTCTGGGACAACTATTGTGGAGTGTGGGAGGTATGTACAGAACAAGTGGGCGTCTGAGTACCAACAAGAAAAGTGTGTCTGCAAAATGCAAGGACTTCTACAGCTGGATACTAATAAGTAGGGAGACCAGAGGATCTGGGGCTAACTACTGGATAAATTTGGTAAATAAGAACAGGTACATATATATGTACATAGACAATATCAACTAGAAGCATTCACCCTGATCTGTAGAGGAAAACCATAGTCAGGCTAATAATGTTCACAAAAAAAGATTAGAAGTGTGCATTGATCCTCTACTCATCCATTCTCATTTGCCAAATTCCAGGAAATTTTCAGTGACTCTAGTTAATTTAGAAAAAGTAATTTATCAGTGTGAAACTTTATTTACCAAATGAATTTGGTTGAGTGGATCATATGTGAGGTCAATGTTTTTGAAATGTTTTATTTCCCTCCCAGTTACAGCTTTTGCTCCAGGAAATATTATGATCTCATCCTGACTTACATAAGAACAACCACGAGTCTTATGTTTTACCTCCTCCCCAGCTTGGTCACAGCAGCAAGCCTGCCACAGCTCAAGTGCTTGGACAATGCTCTCAGGCACATGGTGTGAGTCTTGGGGTTGTGCTGCGCAGGGCCAGGAGATGGACTAATAATCACTGTGGGTCCCTTCAATCTCAGAATATTCTGTGATTCTAGGATTACTTCCAAGTGCTTCCTACACTTCTGGATGTGTAGTAGTTTTGTGCTGTGGCAAAGATGGAAGTAGAATAATAAATCTGTTTCAAAATAATTTCTACACCTAAAACTTGTGTTCACAACTTTGTGTTATTGAAAGAAACAGATGTTGAATTTTCTGAAGCATGATACTGAGAAAATAGACACGTTTTCTCAAAAATCTAAAAAACTCCCAATATAAAAATAATGTTTTAGTGTTTTTGGTATTGATTTTGTTTGATTTTGCTTTTGTGTTTAATTTTTTAGGATTTTGTGTGTGTGTAATGGTGTTTTTTCCCAATTTTTCTGTTTTATGGTTTTATTCATAAACTCATATTCATTCAAAACTGAGCTACAGTCCAGAAAAGGAACACACACTGTGAAATAAGTTTTTACTTTTTGCTATCAGTGAATGTTCATGCTAACAAAAGTCAATAGCTGAAAAAGTTGTTTAGTGTGGGCAACTGGAGTTAATGCAATGCCTCACTAGAGTCTAGTTTATTTTCTCTGTGAATGAAGAGCATATGAAAGATAACTGGGTTAGGGAGTACATTAGAAAGAGAAAATAAGTGAAAAGAAAGAGAAGTGCTTTTTGCTTCTTTTTTTTT
>VWYO01009532.1:607283-621779 GCA_013400275.1 Rhadina sibilatrix | reverse complement strand
GTTTGTTGTTTTTTGTTTTTTGTTTTTTTTTTTTGTTTTGTTTTGTTTTTTTTTTTTTTAATTTTATTTTTTATTATTTCTTATTTTTATTTTTATTATTCTTTTTCTGGGAAGAAGTAGTTTTTGCAGGGTTTGATTGGTTGGTTTGTTGGCTGTTTTTTTAATAGAAAGAGAATGATTTTGACTCAGATTGTTAATGGAAATTAGTCGTCTAATTCTTGTTTGGTTTGGCAGTCAGAATTGTTGTTGTAATTGCTGAGATCAAGGTTTATACTGTGGTGAGAGTTATGGGTATATATACTCCCAGCAAAACTCTTTAATTGGAAGACAGCCTGAACTCTCAGTAGGTATCAGTGTGTCACCCTCCATTGCTTTCACAATATCTGCCTCTTGAGTTATACTTAGGAGATTTCCTCACATAGTACAATCAAAACTTTCAGTTTGTGGTTTTGATGTTTTTATTATTATTATTTCATACTAAAATATATACACCAAGTGATTCCCAAGCTCTGTACTGCTGGTCTCAGGAAGAAAAACTTAGATCTGGAGATATTTTCTAACTTGTGTCTGTGGCCTGAAAGTGTTCAATGAAGTCATAATGTGCTTGACAAACCTTTGGTGTTTGACATTTAAAATGCCCTTTGCCAGCTGTGCTTAGCACAGTGAGCATCCTGTCCTGCTAAACAAGTTGTGGTGAAATGTTTCAGTACTATTTAAGATCTCAATCAGCTACAAAATCAACCAGTCTTATTTTCTCAATTTTTTTCTGCCACATTTCCTGGCATGGAATTATCTGAACCAAAGGATAGCTCTTTGAGTTCTGTCTTAGTACCTCTACTCTTACCTGAAGTGAAGACTTTGAGTCTTTGAGATGGAACTTAGTACTTAATGCTTTCAGCAGTTTACAGAGATTTTTTCTGAATTGTCTGTTCCTATTCCTATCCAGATCTCAAGGTTTATTCCAGTATAATACAAAATGGGATTTTTTTTTTTTTTTTGGCTAACTTCAACTATAGGCCCTGATGTGTGCATAGTTGAGCTTTGTGAAGCCAAAACTCCTAATGTTTCAGCTAGCACTGTAGTCTTGTTAGATACACAAAGAAGTATTTTTATGTCAGATTCCAAGTCAGTAAGCTGAGAAGCTTAATCATGGTAGACAAGAAGCAGGAAGGCTTCTTTATTTTGAAATGAGGAATTCTTTGTTGAAATTTGCAGACTGCTCTTTAATAATTTTTCCATATCCACAACTAATCTGAAAGTAGGTTAGAAGCTCTAATGTCTAAAAAGTCAGATTTTTCTTGTCCAGAAATTAACCGTGACATTTTAAAAAGTAAGAAAATCTAAAATACAGTGCTTTTTCACATCTTGATGGAATATTTTTCCCTGATATAAGCTTATTTATTAAATCCACCTTGTGGATCACTATGTGCCTTTGGCAGTCCCTACTGGGCATAATTGCCACTAATGAAACAAACAAATGCTTACAGCTAATAGTAGCAGTGCCAAAATCTGATCCTGCTTGACTGAGGATATCCAATGTGAGCACAGCTGGTTGCCGTAGATAGTACAGCATACATTCCAGAAAGGTACTGAAGCAAAAGGTGTAAAAACCTTTTTAACAATTCTGGCTTGCATATTGTACAGAGAATAACTGCAGGATGTGACTACTGAAAAGGAACTACCTATTCTTAAAAGACCAATCATCTTCCCACAAGAGTCAGAAAGCTGTGTCACAGCATGTGATGCATTAGCAGTTTTTCAAAGCTCTTGTAGTGAAATTATCTTAATGTTCTTATTTGCTGTATTTTTGATACTTCCTCCTATGGTGTGTGCATTCAAATGTAGTCTCTTAGGTGATGCAAGACGAAACACATATTTTCATTTCTGGATTAAATTATAATGCTCTTGAAGATTGAAGACACATCTTTCTGCTTAGAGAAGCAATATTTTGGGCTGTTCCTTTAACTGAAGCCCCCTATAATTTCATACTGCAAGTTTCTGCTTTAGTTAGGTGCAGGTTGATAGGTGGGTTGCATTCCTCCTTATCTGTCCTTTGACTGTCCTTCCTCACAGAATTCTGTACAATTTACTTTCCCTTTTTAGATTTAAGAATCAGGTTCTGATATTTTGAATTAGCTTCATTGGTATCTCCAGTGACACCAGTGGAGCTTCTCATTAAGTAAAATAGCTTTTTTCTAATGAAGGAGATTAGAATTTCACTGTGTGGGAGCAAAATCAACCAACAATATCCTCAAATGTGTTAGGGTTGGTTGATTTGTGTTTTTTTGCGGGGGTTTAGAGTGTGCAGGGGGCATAGAAGATGACAATGAAGCTTGCATTTATATAAAAGGGAATGCAGACTATCAAATTCACTGATTTTTAACTTTGTTTCAATAGCCTAAGTCACTTTTTATATTTTGTTGACTAAACCTACTTTGAGTGAGAGAGGACTGAGAAATAGATGGTGGCTCACTTCTTTACAAGAGCTATTTAAATTATTCAAGCTTCCAAACAAAATGCCAGTGATAATTCAATCACAACTCCTTGATCATTAAGTGGAAAGGAGGAAGAAAGACTCTGCCTTTCATTTAATATTTTACATTTAATCTGCATAGATATTGGTAAAATAAAGTAGAAATAAAAAAGCCATAGAAACCTTCATCTAATCAAAGTATGTTGCTGTCATATTTTATTAAAATCACAACTTCCAAAGTGTTAGAGAAATCTGTTAAACCAACAGTAAAACTCCTAAGCCTTAGACTTTTAGTGGTTTGGATATTTTTAGCATTAAGTAAACAATATTTATAGATGGATTGAAAGAAAATATGAATTAAAAAAAGCTTTAATTACATAGACACATCTGAGAGAACAAGGAAATGTGCAATGTCCTATTACTTAATAGATCCCATATGTTCCTCAGACAATATTTGGAGTATTTATTAACACTTACATTTACATTTAACATTAACATTTTAGAACAGTTATTCACAATTGTGATAAAGCCATATCTTTTGAAAGGCTTTGGCATGGGCAGTTTGGACTATGGGAGAACCAGTGAGACATTGACTAATTAAAGTAACGCAGATCTCATTAATAATTCTCAAGGTCTTACTTGGAGTTTTCAACTCTTGCCGTCACTTTCTCTATTTGTTTACTTATAAGGTTTTTCAGAGAAATAAAAACCTCCTTGTGTTATGCCTCTAAAAATGCAATCTTGTGGGATTTTTTTTTTTTTTTTTTAAAGCTCAGTAAGACTTCTGGGTGTTTTGATAACCTGAAAATATATCACTGCAATTTTAGGTTTTGGGACTTGCCACTGCTTCACTCCCTGTCAGTGGAATGGAGGAGAAAGAATAGGAAGGACAAAAGGAAGAAAATTCAGGGACTGAAATAACAACAAAGATGTTAAATAAAGCTGTGCATACAAGCAAAGACAAATATTCAGTGCTTTGTGTTGGCAGGCAGACACAGAGCCAGTTTTTGGCAGGGCCTCAGCATATGTAACAGTTACTGGGGACATCAAAGTTGGTAACCATATACATCCTCCCCTCTTCCTTTCTTTGAGTTCTACTGCTGAGCATGATGCCATGAGGTATGGAAGTAATATGGTATTGGTCAGTTTGGGTCAGTTGTCCTGGATATGTTCCCTGGCAATTTCAGCACTTCCAGCCTACCTGCTGAGGAGCACAGTGTGTAGGGTGGTGGGGAGAGAATAGCCCTTGACGTGTGAACACATTGCTCAGAAGTACTTAAAACTGTGGAGTGTTGTCAATACTGGCTTTGTCACAAATTCCCTGCAGAAAACTACTGTGAAGGCTATGTGTAGGCTACTATGAAGAAAATTAACTTCATCCAAGCAGAATCTGGTAAGTAGGCCTGAGATCAAAATGCTCTCTGAATTTGAGTGATTCCTGACATTAAAATCTGAGACTCTGGGATTCCTAAGTTCAGCACGTGCCATGGAGTTGGTTAGATAGAATCATAGAATTACTTCTGTTGGAAGGGATCTCTAGAGGTCATCTAGCCCAATCACCCAGCAATGAGACCAGTTTAACGTTAAATGTTTCTGGGAATGGTGCATCTTCCACCGCCCTGGGCAACTTCTTTCAGTGTTTCCCAATGCTTATTGTACAAATTTTCTTCCTTAAATCCAGTCTAAACTGTTACCTTTTGTCCTACTGCAAAACCCCATGAAAATGTTTGTCTCCATCTTTCTTACAAGCCCCCATTAAGCACTGAAAAGCCATTATAAAATCTCCTGAGAGCCTTCTGTTCTTCAGGCTGAACAACCTCTTTCAGCCTGTCTTCATAGGCTCCTCTGATCATCTTCATGGCCTTCCTCTGGACCTATTCTGAAAGGTTCATGGTTTTTCTGTGCTGAAGAGTCCAGAGCTGGACCTTCTAGGTGGGGTCTCATTGGACTAGAGTAGAAGGGCAGAATCACCTCCATCAAGCTACTGGCTTTTGATTCAGACCAGGATGCAGATGGCTTCCTAAGCTACAAGTGCACATTGCCAGCTCACATCCAGCTTTTCATCCACCTCTATCCCAAGTCCTCCTCAGCAGAACTGCTCTCAATCCCTTTATTTCCTCAGCCAACCAGGAGCTGCCCTGATCCGGATGTAGCAGCTTGCACTTGTACTTGTTAAACTGCATGAGATTCCCATGGGCCCACTTCTCAGGTTTGTCCAGGTCCCTCTGGATGACATCTTGTCCCTCAGGCATGTCAGTCACACCACTCAGCTTAGTGTCATCTACAGACTTGCTCAGGGTGCACTGATCCCACTCTCTGTGACACTGATGAAGACATTAAAGAGAACTGGTCCAAATATGGATCCTGAGGGACACCACTTGTCACTGATATGCACCTAGTCATTGAGCTGTTGACTACTACATTCTGGCTGCATCCATACAGCCAATTCTGCATCCACTGAACAGTCCGTTAATCAAACCCATATATTTTCAATTTAGAAAGAAGGGGGTTGTGGGGGACAAACACGCACAACAAAGGCTGTACAGAGGTCCAGATGGATGACATTTGTAGCTCTTCCCTTGTTCACTTTTGCAGTCATTTTTTCATAGGAGACCACTAATTTGGTGGGGCAGGTTTAGTCCTTGGTGAAACTCTGCTGGCTGTCTTGAACCACCTCCTTGTCCTCTACATGCCTTAGCATAGCTCCTAGGAGAATCTGTTCCATGATCTTCCCAGGCACAGAGTTGAGGCTGACAGGTTCTCAGTTTCCCCTTCTTAATCTTTTTAAAAATGACTGAAATGTTTCCCTATTTCCAGTCACTGGGTTCTTCTTCAGACTACCATGACTTTTCAACCATCATGGAGAGTGGCTTGACAGTTCCCTCAGGACTCTAGGACCTGGTGAGATGCATCCCACAGACTTTTATATGTTCAGGTTTTTCAGGTGATCACAAATCTATCTCTTGCAGTGGAAAGGAATTTACTTCTCCAATCTACCAGTCCTCTGGTCCTTCCACTCAAGAGGTGTGGGATGTGAGATTTTTTGTGAAGACTGAGATGAAAAAGTTTTTGATACCTTAGCCTTCTCTTCATCTACTGTTACCAATTTTTCAGTTGTGTTCATCAGAGAATTCTTTCTTTGACAGTACTTTTCTGACATACCTATAGAAGTTCCTCTTATTCTTTGCATTCCTTGCCAAGTTCAGCTTTATCCACACTTTGAAAACTGCATCAATGCACAACCGCTGCAGCCCAGGCTACCTCCAGTCTTGATATCACCGATTAGCTCCCTTGTGCTGGTGACCATCACGTCCAGTATCAAATCCCCTCTGTCAGAGTCGTCTATCACTCCTTCTGTACAGCTGGATGGCCTAGAGTTTACCATGTGACTCTGTCATAAAACAGTGTTTAGAACACTATCTGTATTGTAAAGTTTAGCATTTTTTAGACTAAGTTAAGTGAGTGAGGCTGTCGTGTGGAATTGACTTGTGGCTTAAATAGACAAATAGAAAAATGAAAAAAATGAAAAAAAGCCTCAAAACATTACTCTTTTTTCTACTAATTCTAGAAGGAAATTGTGAAGTAAAGTATTTTGTTTAGAGATGGGAAGACAAGCTCCAAAACAAATTATATGTACAACTAGTCAACTGCCATCTTGTAACAGTGAAGTTGCTGATAGCAAAATGTCAATGTGAAACACAAGAGAGTCTCCTGGGACTGTAATTGAAGGTGATAAATTTCTTTTAGCTCAGTTTCCCCTTTTTTGTTTCCTCTCTTTTATTAGGTTATTAACTACTTGTTATAAATAGGATTCTTACCACATTTATATAGAAGTTTATATAACAGCATATTTTTAAGTGCTGCTAATGGATTTTGAGTCTGCCTTCTGAATAATTTGGTGTCTTAAAGCTGAAGAAAGAAATATTGATGATTACACGACTTAACAATTTAAAACACATTCCGTTCTTTTTCATCATCTAATTTTCATCTTAGCTGCCTCAGCGAGTCAGATCTGCAAAGAATAGAATTCATCCAAATATGAAAGGAATTAGTTGTACTGTTCTACTCTTTGTTTTTTGTTTTGAGGATGGACCATAATTGCTTGAAAAAAGAAATCCTAAAAACCCACAAGCACAAGTTCCTGCATGAAATTTCAGTATTGGATATAAAAACACATTATCTGCTCATTTGCTGCCACTGTTAGCTTTGTATCACTGCTGTGTTTATGTACAATGATTGATTTGAATCAGTGTTTTAACATTTGATAAACAGGAAATGTGTTCTCACAGTAAGTGGACTTACTGATAAATATACTCTTAGATTCATCCTTCTACTGAACGAATAGCTGCCCTGAAGCTTGAACACTGTTGCTCATCCCTGTATAACCTGGTTTCCTGTTTTCTTGCATGCTGGAGTAGGCTAATTGGTGCACTTTGAAGAGGTTGTTCTTGAAGATTGACCAACTCCTCCAGGGTCTGTTTACCCTTTGGAACAACATTGCGCAGCATCCATCCCTTCAATCCCTGAGCAGGGTGAAAAATGTTTTACTGAAGCCCAGAGTGTTTTCTGCTACTGCTCTCCCTTGCTGTCCTTGGGTTTTAATCTGTACCAACAGCTGGTCCCTGCAACCAGGTTGGGGTGGTGCCTGTGGGACACTTCCTGCCTGCCAAGTGGGAGCAGAACAGGCTACCTGGGTACCACAGTGGGTAGCAGTGTTTAACTAAAACCATGTTCTTGTTGACTCCAGTCAGCAAGCTGGTTCACTGTAAGCATCAGTTATTCAGTGGTTTTAATTTATTGGACAATATGAACCTTTGTATATTACTCAATGTTATTGTAGAAACATACAACAGAAACAGTGTGTGTATGTAGAAGTTGTAACTCTTGTTTGTTTGAAATAGACACAAATTAATTTTGTTTGACTGATATATATAGAACCAATTAAGAGATCTTCTTTTCTTCTTCACTGATGGATGCAATTATTCTCAGCATATGCTGGGCAATGTGACTGTGATGTTGCAATTAAAATAAACACAGGTTGTGAGGAAAAATCTTGTTGATTTTGTATCTTTTGACAGTTTCATCCACTTTGATTTAGAAAATTTTATTCTATAGTTCTGGACTCTATTTTTCTGTGTTTACATTTGATACTTTCACACAATTGTATAAAATCAGCTTTTTTTTTAAGTAAGAACTAGAGTAGGTTTGGGGGTGTTTGTTAGCTACTTTTCATTCTAAACTTATTTAAGTAAGAAGATGTCTTTGTCTTGAAGGAAAATAAAACAATATCAAGTAAGTGTAACCCGAATACTTTATTTAGAGGGATTATATGTGCCCTTGCTCCAGGTGTCTCCCTAATATTTGATAGTATACTCAGATGAAAATTGCTAGTGTTCTTACAATGAGAGAAAACAGGAGGTAGAGAAAGCTAAAAATTTTAATTATAGCTATGCTGTTCATTACAAGACACATCCTAGAGAAAGAACAACAAACAAACAAAAAGGAACTACTGAACATATTTAGCAAAATACAAAATAACCTGAAGCTGGCTTATACTATGTCCCAGTGATACCTTTGAGACCTAATTTTGATAGGAAAACTTCTAATTTAACCTGTTTAAGATATTCTAATCTTTAAGCACTTTCTACTATAATTCTGTCAGCTGAGACCTAAACTACTTCCTGCTTCTCGCTGTATAAGTCCCTGTTCATATATTAGAACATTGAAACATATGAAGAGCAACATTACTTTTCTGATACCAAGCTTTTCTCTGCACCCCATCCCTCCTAACCCTCCTGGAAATCTTGGCATTACTGATTATTTATTTTTAAAGCAACATTTGGACTATGAGAGATCGAGAGGGTCTTCACATATTCTGAAAAAGGAGTATAAAATGTACAGCTTCTTTGCAAGGAGGTAACTTTGAAAAAGATCAGGTTTGTGATAACAGTCATGCTCTGATGGCAGTGTTGTAGTGTGCTCACCCTTGACTGGACAAAGGCCACATTTCTAGCTAGCATCAGCCTCAAACCTTGCTTGTTCGTTTTCCTATATTGCCAGCTATTGGTTGCCAGGTGTAAATGAGAATAGTTTGCCTGCATAATGAGCAACTAAATGTTAGGGGGTTTTACAGTATCACCCTCATAGTTGTTGCTGTGATGAGCTGCCTCTGTTTTCTTTTGTTGTCCATGTCAGTGGTAGCTTGCAGCTGGGGAAGATGAAGATGCTTTCCTTCTCCTGCACTGAGGACTTGATGCTTGACTGAGCGATCTCAAGACCAGATAGAGAGTCAGGAACTTAATTCTACTTAGAATCCAAGTGCATCATTTTTACCTTGCTGAATTTTCATTGACTAGAATTTTTGATCAAGATTCAAAATTGTTTAGCCTTATAAGAACAGCAATTCAAGTAAAATATACAGCAGATCTCCTCTTCTATTTGGACAAAGATGTCAGGTTTGAAAGTCTGTGTCATTTAGATTGCTTACAGGAAAGATGTATGTTGTAGTATTTATCTCTTTGGCATCCTGTATTTATCTACCTATACATACAACACTATGTAGGTTTAATCTGCTTTTCCTTACAAAAGCAGTATTTTTTTAAAGGGACATTAGCTAAAACCCTGTTCAGAAGAGTAACATGTTGCCCCCCTTTCGCTAGTAGTACCATCAAACCTGGAGGAATTAAGACAACTTGCAAAAGAATTCAGGCAGTTGAATTTAAGTTAAATAGAAGCATAGATGTGTCCATTAAATCTCATTCTATATCACTAATTTAAAATCCTCACAAACCTTATGTTCTTTAGTGTGGGGCATGATCCACAGGGGGAGAAAAAAACCCAAATAATTAAAAAAAGAAAAAATAGGAAAAAAAAAAGAAAAATAGACATGAAGAAGTTCAAACAAACAAGCAAAAAAAAAAAAAAAGGAAAAAGAAAAATGCAGCACTGGGCTGTAGGAAAAATTGGTTTTAATTTCTCAAGTAGTATGAAACAAAATGTTAAATATTGCATATTTTTGTAGGAATTCTCAGAAAGAAAAATGGCCTGTGTAAATTGACATTTTCTCTAATGTCAGAGTAAGCCGTTTAATAAATTGGCAGATATGATGAGCACCATTGCCAAAACATTTTCCATGTGCAAAAAGTCAAGAGGGATTATCTGAAATTCATGAAACAGCTTTCAGTAATAACAAGACAGATGCAGAGGGATGGTTTGAAAAAATATTTGATTCATAGTTAAAATGGAATAAAAATTATTATTTCTTCTTGTGATATGAAAAACTATATGTAGGTGCAAAGAAGGAGAACATTGTCAGAAAGGTAATCTTTTGTGTGGGTGAAGAAATATTTTGTGAAACACTGCATCAGCACTAAATGGTCCAAGAAGATGTGGAATTCTGAACAATTTGAAGAAGGATTCCAAAGGAAAGGAATGGTCTTACGCAATCTGAATGATTCTGGCGAAAAGCAAGTAAGAATCTGGCAGGACACTGTTCTGCAGGAATTTATAGTCTCAGTTGAATTTGCCTTGGTATTTTCTGTTACAGTGCTAGAAAGATGAGCTGCAAGGATATGACTTCAAAACAGAACTTCTTTTCAAATTGTGTCTACCACTGTGACTTCATTGCTAATGCTAATAATGACTAAACTTCACTAGTGTGTCACCTGTTTTAAATCTGGAAAAAACACTAGCAAATCCAACTCACTTCTCCAACTGATTTTTCTTCTCAGTATTTGAAAGTGCAGTCATCCTCCCTTTCCTGACCTCAAGAAGTCTGACTGGCTTTAAGAAGAGGTAACACATGTTTAATAAAATATAAAAATCTTCACTGGGAAAGTTAAAGCTCTTTCAGTTCACAAAAGAACATTTAGAGTGAAAATATTTTAATTGATGATTCTATTTAATAGTTTTATTTTTTAATGTATGTGGCTGAATTAAATCTAGTAAGTAAGACGTAAGCATAGAATGCCACATTTAAGAGTAAATTTCACTAAAAAATAAATTAAAATTATTTCTGAATCACAGGGAAAACTGGTTTATAGCAGTGTCTGCTGCTGCTATAGTACAGGTTGTTTTGAAATGTTCATTTTACCTTTTTGGTTCTGGGTTTTATAACTTCAGTTATATTAAAACTCTTTCAGATGATCTTTGCTAAACAAGTTCAGATTGAAAGTCCCCAAAGATTTTGGTGATGAGCTAATTTTTTTCCTCATTCATATTCCAAATTTATGTATCACTATCATGTATGTCCATATCTCACCCCTACTTCATACTTAATAGCTGAGAGAAGCTCTGTAAAAACATCAAGCTGGAGACCTCTGTGTGTACTTTATTTTGCTTTCCTTGAAGAAAATATTTGTATCTATAAAATCGTAACTGCTCCATGGGAAGCTATTTTTCCTGATAAGGATCTCCACAACATTTTGGATATTCTGAAACTTTTCTGGCCTACTAGTAACTTGATTTTACTAAAAGCTTCAAAAATGTCCATTGGTCCTGTAAGTCTTTAAATTCTACAGATCACTGATAGATCATGCATTCTAACTTGTAGACCTCTATCCATCTGGGAATGGGTTAACAATTGCAAACATTCTCAGCAGATATTAGGATAATGGACCTGTTTGCAACTAGGCATGATCTGCTTCAATTTATGTTGCTTGTTGGTAGATTAGTTCCTCCAGAGCTCCTGCAGTTTAAGCAGGTAAGTTATGATTTCATTTGGATGAACTGAAATCGAGTTCCTCTTGTGGGTTTCAGTTTAATATTAAGATTCCAGGGGCACAGTCAATAGATATTCTGACATCTGGCCATCCTGCACTTGACATAGCTGAATTCTAGTCCAGACTAATAAATCCAATATACTGCATAGGGTGACCTCACAGAGCTTTATTGGAGACAAAATGTATTAATATATTAATGGATATTTACTCTTGGACAAGACAACAGATGTCATGTTTTATAGATCCTAATATAGTCCATATTCAGAAACAGTAGTTTTTTTTTATAAATCCTTGCAATTAGACATTGCTGTCTTTTTGGATCTTGAGTTTCATCCTGCTTTTCCTACTAAGTCACATTTAGTTGTTCTTTTTCCTGTTTAATAAACTTAATTTAATTTCAGGAAACAAATGCACTGATGCTTTCTTTCTGTGCCAGAACAGAGACTTGTGCTTTTGGCAGCAATATTAATCAAAAAGTAATGCAACTTTCATTAAGGTCTCCATATGCTGTTTTAGCACTACAAAAGGATCTTCAAATGTATTAATTGTCTCAAGGCTTCAGCCTGTTGTTAGCATAGTGGAGCATGACCTAACCAAAAGGGTGAAGCTTTTCCTCTGTGAGTTGTTACTGGGATCAGAATGCTAATTCTGTAACAGAGCACTAACTTGTAGGAGAACTCCCTAGACCAGAAGAGTAGTACCCTACCTAGCAACTGTTCCTCTGCGGGAAACATTTTTAATCTTCTCAGTGCTCAACGAGTGAAGATTTTCCAACCTCTCAGCAGTCACTGCAGCAATCCACTCTAATTTACATCCATCAAGAGTAGGAGCAGCTGTTGCTAGGAGAGTCCTAGATCTTCGGTAGTGGGGAAGGATCTTGTAGGAATGAAGGAAAGCCTGCTTGCTAACTCGTAGGGTACCTGTGTTCAAAGCTCTTCCCTCAGAGGCTGACTGAAAGCAGCTCAAATAGTTGAAGGCACGTGTGTGTGTGTGTATGTACTGCTGAGACAGGCAGGGCCAAGAGAATTAGGTGAGTGAAAGGAGCACGCAAAACTATGCATGTTGGGATGTAACACAGGTTCCATAACACAGTGCGAGGAGGGCAGAGGTACTGCTATGACATATCAGTTGTGTAGGGAATGTCTGACCTTTTTAAGGAGATGGACAGGAGTATTATGGGACCTTGTGGGAGTGCTGTCTTGCAAGAGCGGCAGTAGGTAATTTTAGCAGTACTTCCATGAAAGACCAAGATGACCCAGGTAATAGTGTCTGAAATACTGGACTTGAATATGGCTGAAGTCAAACTGAGACTGAAAGGGAGTAAAGCAGCTGGGGGAAAGTTAGTTGTTTGGGAGGAGACCAGGGTGGAGAAATGGAAGGCCAAGGGTAGAATGTGGGGTGGTGGTGGCTGTACAAACATGAGAAAAAGGAGAGAAGTTTGATAAAAGAGGACAGTTTTGCTGACAAAACACCCAGTACCTGTCCACTTCAGGATATTATCCTATCTTCTTAATCATCCTGGTCTTAACTATTTTTCATGTAAGGTATTCTGTGCATGTACTCAAAGATCTAAATGTCAGCAGCTGGAGAGGTTGGATAGTCGAAAGGTCTATCACTGGAGAAATGGCTGTGGGCCATGGCGCCTGTAGGTCTACCAACAGCAGATGGTTTATGTTTCCCTAGGGCTTTGCAATTCTCTGTGTGAGTACATGTAATGTGCTAACAGATGTCAAATTGAGCTCACTGGCAAGTAGAAGGAGACCTGCATATGAGAAGACTCAAGGTCCAAAGCAGTGGCTGCATAAGGCACCCACAATCTCTAAACTGTGTTTTAGGGGGTTGTGGAGTTAGTGCTGATCTTTGTGACTGTTTTGGTTTAACCTCGGTAAGTGGCTAAGCCCCATACAGCTGCTTGCTCACACCACTGCAGTGGGACAGAGAAGAGAATTGAAAATGTAAAATTGAGAAAATGCATTGTCTGAGATGGAGATAGTGAATGAATTCTTTATTTTGTTTTCATTATAAAACTACTTCTCATTGTCAGGTAGATATTCAGCCATCCCCAGGGAAGCAGGGCTCCATCCACATGAAGTTATAGCAAGACAAATGCCATAACTCTGAATGTCGTGTCCCCTCCTCCTTCCCTGTAGCTTTTATTGCTGAGCATGATGCCATATAGTATGGAATGGCCATTTGGTGAGTTGGGGTCAGCTCTCCCAGACGTGCCTCCTCCCAACGTCTTGTGCATCCCCTCGCTGGTAGATGTGCAGAACAGAAAGGGCCTTTGCCCTGATAAGCTCTGTTCAGCAGTAACCAAAACTTCCCTACATTGTCAACAATGATTTAATAGTAGACTCAAAACATAGCCATGTACAAGATATTATGAAAAAAACCAAAACAACTCTCTCCTGGCCAAAAGCAGCACAGAGATATTGTGAATTAAGATCCANAAAAAAAAAAAAACCTCTATCCTGGCCAAAAGCAGTACAGAGATATTATGAATTAAGATCCATTTGTTAAACAACAGAGTGAGAACATGTGGGGTTTTTTTTGTTTGTTTGTTTGTTTGTGTTTGTTTTGTTTGGGTTGTGTTTTGCTTGTTTGTTTGTTTGTGTTTTTTTGTTTTGTTTTGTTTTGTAAATGGACTTCAAACCTAATCAGTCAAAGAGAAAAGCTTGGTGGTGTTTCTGTTGTGGGGTACATATTGCTGGTGTTTTAAGTAGGTGTCAGTAAAGACACTGTCTCTGTAGCTGTCTGTGTCAGTATTTTGACTGTGTTTAACCATGTCATTTTGGAGTGGGTACGCAGTCCTGCTGCTGGCTGGAAAGAGGACAAGAGCAGCCACACCCATAAGACAGAATCAGGAGAGGATTCCTGGCCTGAGATTGTGTTCCACTGAAGGGCAGTTGCTAGGGGGGAGAAATCACAGATTTACAGAATATTCTGAGCTGAAAAGGATCCACAAGGGTCATCAAGTTCAACTCTTAAGCATATGCTCTTATGGGGATTGATTAATACAACTTTGGTGTTATTACCACCGTGCTCTAACAAGCTCCTGGCACCCACTCACTTCTGTGTTTATTTTTAACACCCATAAAAAGTGGGTCATTACTTTTTTTTTTGAAACAATACTACTAATGATCACTGTATCTCTGTTGGGGCATGCCATATCATGGCATAGAAATTCTTCTCAGTGTGCTGAAGCAGTATTAGCTTCAATGATTATGAGAGAGGGGAAAGGATCCTCTTCCTGACTTTATATTTATTTCTTCACTAGTATTGATAGATCTCTAACCTAGAGAA
>VWYO01009532.1:590275-607246 GCA_013400275.1 Rhadina sibilatrix | reverse complement strand
AGAGAAGCTTTTTTTTTTTTTTTCTAAATACAAATTAACAAATTACAGTCTTCCTAAGTATCTACTCTGTTTCAGAGAAACTTTCTGTCTCTGACACCAGTTATTGAAAAAAAAAAAAAAATAGAACTTTTATTGCATGTTATAAGAGAAAATCATTGCTTGTCTTACCAGATTTAGTAATTGCGTATAAAACTTTTCCGAACAAAACTTGCTTTACAGAACCAGCAACAGCAAAAGTTAAATTTCAGATCTGTTGAATTCAGAACAGTGAAAATCAGTTTTGAAGCTGTTCCAGGAACCTTGAAGAAGATGCTCTTATCCACCAGTTAACTACTCCAGATAGTATTGCTGGGTGGTCGTCACTTCTGGGGAAGGCCATTCAGCTAGAGCAAAATTCTTTTGACATATTATTCTTTTTTTAGGCATGTGAACAACCCTCCCTTTTTGTTTCAGCTACACCGAGGCAAATGGTACTTGAATTGCAAGTTTGTACTTAGTTTAGCAGTACCTCTACAAACTGCAGTACCTGATAATGCAAGAATTTAAATAATGTAGCCATTTCCATCTTAGAGTTATTATCTAAGATAATATCTCTCTTAACAAAGATGATTTTTTAACCTGAATTACAAAAGTGGAAAACAAATCTTCTCTATGAGTAAAATGTGTGTGATTGTTGCTATGAGAGTGCCTACTAGAGGGAAGAAAGAAGTCTCCTAAGGAAATAGGTGTGCCAAACACCTGCAGGGCTTTGCCTTAGTGATTCTTTACAGTTTCTCTGATTTCAAGACATCCTTCTAGACACCTTTACAACTGGGCTCTTGAGGTTTGTTTCCCTTCTTATGTTCATGCGCCTTGAGAATAGTGTTTTGTAGTACAAGATGGAATATGCTTTCAGAAGTGAGTTAATTCTAGTCAGCAAACAGTGTTTAGCTCAGATTTTGAGAACCTATCTTGCAACCTTCTGCCCTTAAAACCAAATGAGATTTTTCTGTTTTCATGTGATGAAATGGTGTAATTTTGCTCCTGTGAGTTCTGGACTAGCTGATGCTACTTTCTGGTATTTACTAAATACATCTCCACAATATTGAAGCAGCATTTCCTCTGGTAACTAAGATAGGACTTTTTAGCTAGTGGATTAAGCGGGTAAGTTTTAAATTAATGAGAACTAGCATTTTAGCAATGCAATCCAAAAGATCTAGGTGTATGAAACTGGCTTCAGATTTTAAAGAAAAAATATATTTTGTTTAAATATTCAAGATAGACTTGAAATAGTTATTATTGCTTAAAATCTCATCTTACTAGCCAGAGATTATAACTGTAATCACAGGTTTTGTTATCCTGAACTTCTTCAGAAAAATCTATATTAACATCAATTTAATAATGTATTTGTGCATTTTTTTTTCTTCACTCTGATGTTCTTTATATGTAGGCTTAATCGCATTAGGTCATATAGTTCTGTTTAAATGATCAGTTTTTAGAGGACTAGAAGTTATACCCTTTGGGCATCATATATTTAGTAACCTGTTTGTAATTTAATGAAAGCCAAATTTCATTTCTTTGCTGCTCCTATTGTGGAGATTTTTTTTGGTGGAGTCTATTTCATGTTAGATGGTAGGTTCTCTAAAATGTACTAAAGAGGTATGTAACATTCATAAAAGCAGTATTTGAAATACTGTGAAGATCCAAAATCGTTGTTTATATTGTAATCTTGTAGCAACAACAAAAGAAACAACCATTTAGTATCTGTATAAAATCACCATTTCAGTTCATGATTGAATAGTGTATAATAATGGTTTCTTCATAGCAGACATTTACTGATTGTGTTTAAAAACACACATCAGTAATATTCTGATGTAGCACTGGAATTTACTTGTGTGATAGTTTCAGTGGTTTGGGGTTTTTTGTGTTTGTTTGTTTGTTTTTGGTTTTTTTGTGAGATACGACAAGGAGAGAATAAAAAGCAAAATAGGCCTAAAACTTAAAATTTTGAAGATCGCTTTTAACACACACTAAAAGGAGAAAATGGAAAAAAAAAAAAAGAAAAAAATGAAACTTTCAAAACACTTATCCTCCCCCCACACACTGTTCACTTTTCCACAAACAGCATAAAGAGACTTGTGATTTTCAATTAGTTTTATCATTTGAAAATAGTCTTTTATCAATTCTTTAGGAGAGGAGTCTCAAAGTCGTAGATCTCATTGACAACTTAGATCAGTTCTCCTGTGGGTTTTAACTGTCACAAAAACAGATGCCCAGTAAAACCTGCTTCAGTGACCTCTCCCATTAGCAGTTTCCCAAGCTGCTTATGGGTCATGGGNTCTCAGTAGTTGGGTAGGCTGATGGATGCTTCCCCCTCTACCCCTTGGTCTCATCTGGGGTAGCCCAGCTCAGAGCTATGATCAGAGGCTCCAGCCTCTCCTCACCTTTTTTAGTAGCTGTGGAGAGCAGCAGAGTGTTTTACAGTTGCTGGAGATCTGCTGTGGGCCAGGAAGGGGGAATATTCTCCTCCTCTCCCCTGGCACCAGAGTCACCAGTCCGAGCCCCTTCCTGGGAAAGGCCTGGCCTGGGCAGGAGCCGGCTGAGCCCAGCCCCTCTGGAGCCAGGGCCAGATAGTCTTTTATAAGGCAGGGAGGAAAAAGGCCAGCTTCCCAAGATCCTCCTGAATTTAAGCTGTGTGTGTGACCCAGAGGTGTACACCTATATTTAATTGGCTAATCTGGTTGTCAATTTCAAAGTCAATCACTAATTAGTTTTTACCATCCGTGCTACCCCAACACAACTTGTCCTTGCAATTATTTTTATAGTATAATCTCAAAAGTTTAACTTCAAAATTTAATTTATTTAGATTCTGAGAGAGCTGTAGCTAAATAGGAGGTCCTGAAGTAAAAGGAACTGCGGCTTTACCAAAAGCAGTGACAGAATGGGTTCACAGAACACCAGTGGAAAACATTCCAGCCTTCAGCCAAGTTCCTCTAGTTTAAATTAATAGGTTTGAATATAAGCATGAGCATCTTAGACATCAAAGCTCTCAGAGAAATGACTTTTCATTTTAATTAGAGGAGTGCGAAGACCTTGTTACCTTTTGTCCTGTATCTGCTTATAATAGCCCTCAGATGGCTGTCCTATATCTATGTGGTTGCAATAAGAAAGTTTGTTATCACTGAGTTGATTAACGTAAGGCTTCATGAAGGAGAGTTGTAAAGCAGGTGGAACACATGAAATCAGAAAGGAAGGATGGCAAAGTGAGTGAGATAAAAAACTGCTTGAAATAGGGATAAGAAGAGGAGGAAATGGAAAGGAAGAAGAAATAATAAGAATTGTCTGTATGAAAACAGTTCTTTTAAAAAAGAGCTTTTACTGGTTGATCTTTGTTGATATAAAATAGCATTTTGTTTCTCCACTGCAGGTTTTGGAAGTTTTGTAAGTTAGAGAAATTTCTGGAGTTCTTTTTTTTCTGTCTTAATTAGTGCTGCTTTCTACCAAAAGCCTCCCTGCTTTGATTTGTCTAGCTACAAATGTTAATACGTCTCTATTGAGCTTTCAGGTTGAATTAATTTAAGCTAAGATTTCTTTCTAATGTACTTCTTCAGTAAGGTTTTGACTCAAGGTTATAGCTAAATTAACTTTCACTGAAGGACTTTGTTCACTTAACTTCCAGCTTCTAAGCATTATTGGCAAGATAGTACCCCAAATGCTTCTCTAGGGCTCTGTCAGAGTGGATTCCCTGTTAGGAACTGGACCATAAGCACTTCTGCATAACTGCACAGAAGGCTGAGAGACGTTTAATGGCAAAACCAGTTATCTATTTTAATGGTCATATAAAGAGAACCTAACTACTATAGGCCTTCAGGGATCTCATCTTATGATTAGAGAGAGATATGAATATTGATGCACGCTGAGTGGACACTGGAGGGGCAGTGAGGGGAGGGATGTATATCTGAATCACAAAATTATAAAAAACAGATAGCTTTCTTAAAAAAAAAATCATTGAAAGAGCTTTTCATCAGAAAATACCATGTTTCTAATATTAACATATTTTAATGGAGTTTTGTGAATATATGTAGAGATTTGTTTATGTATGTATATATATCTGCACATATATTACGTGTGTATAGAAACACCCAGAAAATATATTTGCTGATATGTCTTTTCAACATTGTAAAGGCAATATTAATTTTTAATCTCTATGGTCTGCACAATGACAACTATTTGATATATTTATACATTAAAATGTGTGTTGTCACAATGGTGCTACTTTGAAGCTGTAATATCATGGCAGTAGAATATCGTAATTTTGAGATTTTGCAGTGGAACTTTTTGTAGAATTGTGTGGAGAAAATAATGCAACTGCTTTATTTTTCTCTTTGTTTGATTTGGAGCAGAAAAATTTTCAAATGGCTAAGATTTTCTGCAAAACAACGTTGTTGTTTCCAACCACACAAGTTGTCCTTTCCAACTAAGTGAGTTTTGAGTAGTTCACTTTTATTGTCTGTGTTTGGTTTGATGAGTTGTCCCTAGATGATTTAGAGGTAAACGAGTGTTAAGATTGTCCTGTCCTGAAAGATATCTGAAAATATGTCTGAAATAAGTGACTTACAATTGAACCAGTGGAGGGAGCCAACCCCTGCTGAACCATGGGACAAGCCCTTACATGATGGATGCAGGAGGCTTTGAACTACAGAATATGTAGCATCACCCTAATCTTCACTCTTCCAGGACAGCTAAGAAATAGGTAGGTGTAGGAAGGCCTGGTCTGAGGATTCTTGGCTGCTCTAGGTATTGAAGCATCACTAAGTGAGGCTGTGACAGCAAAACCATTGTTGCTCAATCCAGCAAGGCTCTCTCAGGCACACCTGATTGCCAGTTTGTGTATTAGCATCCTTGATGATGACATTCAGCTGCATAATCCCAGCACTCCAGGCTCTGTTGTAGGCAGTGTGCCCCTGGGCTGCTCACACATGAATGCCACCACCTGCAGTCTCCTTAGTCCTGAGATACTAGTATGAATGATTTTCAAACTTTTCACTGGCTCACAGAAAGCTTGCAGACCTCCTTAGTATCCCATTCCTTGTGGCACCTTGCCTGAGCCTCCCTCAGCACCTTGAGAGGCCTCTGCTCCATGACTACAACCATCTGCAGCCTTTCTGAGTTTCTGAGCTTCATCAGATCCCATATGGAATTCATTGTGGTGCTCTCACGTCTTGCTGATGTGCAGCCTCATCTGTGCTGCAGAAAGAGAGACTGAGCTCCTCCTGGGATCCTGCTTCCATCCCAGTGGGGGCTGTGTGTGTGAATGTGAATCACCTCTGGCCAGCATGGGGACACATTTGCTGTGCGCTTGCAGTGTTTTCCTGAAGATCAGGGAAATACAGGATGTAGCATAGAGGTTACATAGCATCTCTAAATACACCTTTTCTCCTCTCTCCTAAATTGCATTTCCATTTACATACTGAGTCCCACCCCCTCCACCATTCAGTCCAGAGTCTCCTATGCTGAAAACTGACACTGGGCAAGCCATGTAAGCCAAAACCCTTGGTTTGTTTTAGTTGATGGAACAGCTTTCCTTTGGTCTCCCTTCCTCTAAATCTCCTGATGAGATTCTGGAGTACCATGTGGCCAGGGAACAGCAGAGAGGATTATTGGTAGGACTTAGGGAGTCCTGTGGAAGGAGATTAGCAGCCCAACATTTACTCCTGGCTCCTGAGAGCCTTCAGGAAGCCAAGTAGGGCACTGCTGAAATCTGTTTATGTCTGGGAGCATGAGAGATCAGAATGGCAGCAGTGTCTCAGTGCATGGGCAGGGCATGGAAACAAAAACAATCAGGGTGTATTTGTTTCTGATGGGGAGCCATCTCCAGATCTAGGAGTTGCATTACATTATGACTGTTGTGCTTGAAATATTCCTGTGGAGATTGGGAACCATGGGTGGAGAAATCTCTGGAGAAAGGATGATGTTGGCTGCAATGAGACCATAGCTGCTTGTACCTGTGTTGGAACTCCCACAGGATAGGGGAGCCCTGATTCCTCTCTCAGCAGCCCTTTGCCTTCAGACTGGGATCTCACTAGCATCACTGCAGCACTCAGTGGTTAAGAGTGAATTTTCCATCTCTGTTGGAAAGAACAGAACAGCGCAGCTCCCTGTTGAAGAGTTTTATCCTATCATGCAGCAAGAGCCAGGACACACAGCCCATCCCACCATGGCTCAGCTTGGCTCAGCTTGACAAGACACATCCTGGCTTGGATCCATGCTCCAAAAGAATGACATTTGCCAGTACTAATGGCTTGCTTTCTTACACGCTGTTAGTTAACCTTTATTTATTTATTTATTTATTTTATTTCTTAGGGGGGTTGGGTATTGGTGTGGTGGTGTTGTTTGTTTGTGTGGGTTTTGCTGTTGTTGTTTTTGTTGGGTATTTTGGGATTTTTTTTTTTTTTTTTAGGTTTCGTTTGGTTTGGCTTGGCTTGGTTTCTTTTTTTAATATTTGGCTAGAATATTAGGTCTTAAAAGGCAGAGCATGTAGGCCAATACTAACAAGATGGGTGTTTTAGGATGGTAATTATAGACTAAATTGCTTTCTGTGGATTAAAAATGGGCTGCAAAGGGGTTAACAACTTTGAGGATACATGTTTTTTTCTCCCATGCTCCTTGTGGTGTTAGGAATTTGGGTTAATGTTATTTAACTGCAGCAGCAGCCCAGGGCCTCCTCAGAACCTGGCACACCTCCTCAGCCAGTCGGGCAAAGAAAGGGTGTTGCCAGGAGCATCTGAGGGAGATTTAAATGGTTCCAGGGAGTGCAAGTGGTAGTCCATTCACACAGGCAGGGCAAGGTACTGCAGCAAAAGCAGCCAGCTCAGTTGCTAGTCCTTATGTTCCCCAGGAGAGCTCAGATATGATGTCCATTCTGAAGTCTTGTCTAAGGTCATCAAAAAAGATGCAGCAACCCAGAGCTCACAAAAAACCATGAAAACATGCAAAACTCCATATAGCCATTGAGGCTACAGGGAATGCCCATGCCTCTCAGTGGTTTGTAGCAGTGCTGGAAGTTGCATGAAATGTGACCAGGTGGACAAGCTGCTCAGCCTAGTGGAGATATGAAATGAAGTAGAAAGGCTGAGAAGCATCAGAGAATCAGAGAGGGAGACAGACTGATGTGACCATGCTCAGGCCTCCCTAAAGTAGAAGCAGCTACCAGAAACAATTCAAGATCAAGGGGATCCTCTATTCATCCCCCAGCAAGGAGCAGGATACCCGTTGTGAGGTAAGAAGTTGGCCCAAATGGGCCAAAACCAGTAGGAAAATCTGCTGCCTCAGTGGGTTAAGGATGTCACAAGGAAACTTCCAAGCCTGGTGTGGCTCACAGACTACTACCCATTACTGATCTTCCATTCAGAAGATGAGGAAATGGCAACACGTAGTCTGAGGGCCTTCAAAAGAGATTGCAGTGCTTTGGCACCTTTGGTAAGGGAATCTTACCCTGCAAATTTATCAGGACTTAGCAGATGCATGAAAACCCTTCCTAAGGAAGTTTGTTTGTATAATACGGCAAGATGTGGGAATTTCAAATCTTCCTACCACAAAACTAGATATATATTTGCTGCTGAGGTCCACCTGCCAAAATGCTGTGTTAACACAACTATTCTGACATTATACCCAAACTAGTGTAGGTTTTGGATTCAAAATAGTTCCTTTGTTTATTTTGTTGTTTTGTTTTGTTATGGTGTTTTGTTGGTTTGATGGTGTTTTTTGGTTTTTTTTGGGTTTTTTTTGTTGTTGTTGTTTTGGTTTTTTTTTTGTTAGTTCTCATCTGTTACCAGTGGTAACTGAATCTAAAAGACGAGCAAACATTTTTGACTCCTTTTGTCAGTGTAGTTTTCTTAGTGCTCAGAAGCAGTATTAGTGTTTTTTCCTTTTTATCAAAAAAATGTAGTATCTCTTATCAATGGTTGTTGTCACCAGCTGTTGAAAACCACCAGCTGCTCCTTTTCTATCACCAGCTGTTGCCTACAGGGATGTGAATCTTCAGAAATGTTCTTTTAATAAACTCTGAAATTACATGTCTCGCAATAATGGAACTTAATTTTTTGCTTATATGATTGTTTAAAATGTACTGTTTGTAAAGAGGCATAAAATGATAATAGAGGCACAAGAAACTGTCTCTGTATCTACAAAATACATGTATGAATAACTGTAACTCACCATTATGCTAGATTGTCCAAACAGTGGGCAGAAATGGCTGTTTCAATATAAATTATCTGTCTATAACAAGGCATGTAAATGTGTGTGCGTATATTTAGACCAACTCTTCCTCCCCTCAATGAAAAAAGTGTTCCTCTGCATAAGAAAGCTGTTAGGGAAGGGAGAAAATTAAACTATAAGAATAAACTATAAACTGAACGTCTGTAGTACACTACTTAAAACACACAAGTAAAAACTTTCAGATTTGCCATTATGTGAAGGTTTTTTAACATCCTTTTCTCTGCTAATGGATACTAAAAGCAGAGAGGTGCCTAATGGAGATTTTTGTTCAAGAAGATATTATTTTACTGGAGGTTAAGTTCTTTGAGAAAGTTGTATATATTGGAGTTTTTATTTTATTTTAACAGATACTTATAGAGCAATTAGAATCATGTCTGAAACCTACTTGGAAGTTGCTGCTGGTGTTCTGCAATTTTTCACACTGCTTTCTGGAGTTACACTGATGATACTCTCTAGAATGAAGCAACACAGGACTTTCTGAGAGTTCAGAAATTTTAAAACACTTTCCCATACTTAAAATGTTGCATTTCTGCACTGAAGTACTAAGGGATTTTTTTGACCCTCAGATATCAGCCAAGAAGAATAACAGCAGTGGAAACACTAGCCAAGGCTGAGCCCATCAGAGATAGCAGTATGAAAAAAAAACCCTGGTCTATTGTTGGAATACTACCAGCAGAGAAGAATGAGAATATAAGAGAGGAACAACTCTGCTGACACCCAGGTTAGTGAAGGAGGAGGTGGAGGCAGTGCTTCAGGCACGGAAGCTGTGGTGAAGACCAAGACTGTCCCCCTGCAGCTATGGAGATCCATGGTGTAGCAGACATCCACCTGAAGCCCTTGGAGGACCCCAAAACAGAGCAGGTGGATGCCAAAATGAGGCTGTGAGCCAGTGGGAAGCCCATACATAAGCAGGTTTTCTGGTAGGACTAGTAACCCTGCAGGGGACCCACTCTGGAGCAGCCTGTTCCTGAGGGATTGCACCCCATGCAAGGGACCCATTCTGCAGCCCATGGGAAGGACTCACATTTAAGATGTTCACAGAGGACTCACCCCATGGGTGAGGATCTACACACTGGAGCAGTGTGAGCAGTCCTTCCCTTGAGGCAGAATGGGTGGCAAAGAGAGCATATGCTGAACTGCCCACAGCCTCCACTCATGTCCTACTGTGTCACTGGGAGAAAAAAGGTAGAAAAATCAGCAATGAAGTTAAGCCTGGGAAGAGGGAGGGATGAGAAGAATGGGTTTTAATTTTTTTTAGTTTATTTCTTACTGTCCAATTCTAATTTGATTGGAATAAACTAAACTAATTTCCCCAAGTTGAGTATGTTTAGCCCATGACTGTAACTGATGAGTGATCCCTTCCTGTCCTTATCTTGATTTGCAAGCTTTTCATTATGTTTTCTCTTTCCTGTCCAGCTGAGGAGGGAAGTAAGTTATATCAAGATAAGCATTTTCCCTCTCTAATTCATCTGCTAAGCATGAAAATATCAACTGTATAATTCTATACAATAAAATCCCTTTGTGAGGGTGAAAGACTGGCACACTTGGTGCTATCTCACTTTCACGTGAATTTGTGAAAAAATTTTGTGAACAAAACACTATGTCAATAGTAAATGAACTTATATATCACTGCTTTATCAAGCATCCTTTTTTTTTCTTTAATGGTTGGTTATAACATTTTTTTTCTCTGAAAGTTAAGCAAGAGCAGAAGTAAAATTCCATACACTGAATTTTTTTTTTAACTAGAAAAGCAAGCCTCTGTAATAACATGTCTATATTAATTTGTTTATATTAGCAGAAAGACTTAGCATGAAATGAAGTTTTATTATTATGATTTTTATTGAATTTTTATAAATTATAAATTCTGATTACTATTCTTCCAAGTTCAAACTACCTGTTCAAGTGCAAAAAACTTGCAGAAACCCCAAACAAACTATAATAATCTTCAAACCACTAATTGGCTTGCATATTCTGGAGTGATCAGATGAACATTTTGTTTTTGTCTGAAATTTCTTTTGGGAGGTACTTGTAGTCCATATTGCATTGTAACCAATCATTTTCCATCAAGCATGACCTCTGGTGTCCCAGCTGAGCAGTCTTTCCTGATCCTGTCTCTTTGTCGACATTTAATCTAAGATCTCCAAAAGATCATGCCAACTGAGTAGTAGAGTGGTGTGGAGAGAAAGGAAGCTGTTGAACTAGAGTTTGCCTAAGTAAGTAAGGCTTGTAAGTTTAGCTACTTGCTCTGCTGAAGATTTTGTTTGTGAAGTTGGGAATAGGTGTTCTGTCTTAATTTTTCAACAACAACAACAACAACAACAACAACAGCAACAACAACAAAATTCTAAGTCTCTTGGGTGCTCTGTAAATTAATGTTTATGAAGAGCCTAAAGGGCTATATTGAGAAAGAGATGTATGTGAAGAAGTTCTAAAAAATTTCTGCACCAAGTACATGTAGGATTGTTCCTGGGTTTTATTTCTCTTGGAAGGGAACTCAGTGTTTAAACCAAAAAGGATACTCTGGAGAATGTGTGAATTATCAAAAAGCTTCAAAGATTCCTATATAGCAGTTCTGACCCCAAGCTAAAGTGCTTGTAAATGCTTTTATTTCAGAAAAGTTGAATACCTAAACCAGGCAAATTTTTCATCAGAAATTTGGCACTACTCTGTTTGTCTTTCCTGGGGGGCTTTAGCTGATTCTTTCCAAGTTTCTTGCTGGGTCAGGGACACTACAAAAGCCAGGGAGTGTCTCTTAAAACTGAATGAACAGGGAAGGTGGAATACTTCTTTGCTCTCTTTCCACTGAATATGTAAAAGTTTCAGTCTGTATTTCAAAAACTTCACTATATTTCATACAATGACCATTTTTACACATCAAATGCATGCAAAATGTATCAGGTGCCAGGCTCTTTCCAGGCATGCAAACATCACTTTGCAGGCTCTTTTTGCACAGCAGGAAAAGGCTATAATAGACAGAGGCTGATACAAGAGATTTTGATTATCTATGAAGATATTTTCATCCTAAGTACAGTCAAGGAGTGGGAGAGATGGTTCAGCTTCTGTCTTTTCAAGACCAGTCTGGATCAAACCCTAAGCAATCAATCTGACCTCTGAGCTGGCCTTGCTATCTCTGGGCGGTTGGACTAGGGACATCCTGAGTTCCTCTAGCCTTAATTTTTGATTCTTTACTGTTTTGTTCACCCTTTTGGTTTGGAATAGGTGAAATGTGAATAATTTGAGAGGAGAGGATAATGTTTTATTCTGGTTTTCTTTACCTTGCCAGAAAGAAGGGGATTTTTTGGTGGGACACAGCCTCTTTGGCCCATATCTTCTGATGTTTCTAAAAAAATAGTGCAACACTCTTGAGGTTTTGTACTCCTTTATGATTAGATTTTCATTAATATTTTTCCTTGTGATGAAAAATCTGTAGTGCTGCTCCTGGCCATTACTTCATTGAAGGAATTAAGGTAGAGTGAAGGTAGTAGGTGTCACACAGGAGGCCAGAAAGTTTTCATAGGGACACTGCTAAATCCTGAGAGAATGAACAGGAAAAAATATCCACTATTTTTTAGAAGCATGTGCATGGAATAACTTGTATTTCTACATACATCATACTGTCCCCCTTCTTCTGGCTATCTTTCCCAGTTCAGAGAGAGCTTACGGCTCACATAGGACTTAATAGTAGCTGATAATGTAGGCATGATTTAGGCTGACCTATTCTGCATCCTGAGACTGATGTTTTAAAGAAAATAAATACTGGAAATAAAGCAGTACAATGAAATTTAGACTATCCCCCCTTTTTATAGAAGGCCTGATGTTCCTGTCTGGAAGATTGCAACTCATACTATGCTACAAAATATAACATCAAGATGGTCTGGAAAGAGCCTCAGTGACTTGTCCTATATTTGTTGAGTGACATTAAAATAAGCATCATGTAAGGGAATATGTGGTCAGGGATGGATGTCAGTCATGCATGCTGCAGTGAGTAAGCACTTGTTTTGATGTGAGAGGATAGCATAGACCCAACTACTCTCTGCAGTGCCTGAATATTTGCATAAAGCATGTATAGCTGAGGATATATTTCACCTTTATCTGAGTGATTGTGAAGTTAATTTAAAATTATTGACTGTTCTATAAGGACAAAGCTCACATCCAAATCATGATGTGGTCATAGCTATGGTATTTTTCTTCACCTCCCTTCGAAAGGCTAACTTTGTATAGTTGTTGTTCAAATAGTGTGTACAAATACTTGATTCTCTTTTTTTTCAGAATTGTTAGACTTAGGGTCCTCTAAAGACCTTTTCCTTGTCTGGAAGGAAAGTTGGACTTTACCTCTTGACTGCAGTAAGATACTGTGGTGGTGCATCCCCCCCTTTCCTTGAGCTGCACTATTATCTCAGACATGCTCATTAGGCCTTGGTCTTGACAAACAGCACCTGGCCTAAGCTGCTCTTGAGCTCAGCAGAAGCGCTGTCTGCTGCCAGGAACTTCTGCTGTCTAATGAGCTCCTGTTTTTTAACAAACAGCCTTGGAACCTATTTTTCTTGCCTGAATAACAACCCAAGTGGAACAACATTTTTGTTACCAAATTTTCAAAGAAAGTTACTAACCCAGATTGAGGCCAGGATGGAAAATTACTCTGACTAAAGCCAGCTCTCCTATGGCCCTATCAACAGTGGTCCTAAGTGCAATCTTTTGAGCTTTGCTGGACTGCAGCAGGCTGTGACCAGCAAACTCCTTCTGAGTGGGATGCCTCTCAGAGACAGGGAGCTCCCAAGTTTGGTCTAAATTTGTGGTCTGCTGTCAGATTCTGACTATGGAGCCTTGTACGTACTCCTTTAGTCTGTGTGTGTGTGAATGTGAATATGACACAGCAAATGTACTATGAATGTTACTCTCTTAGATTCTTAAACATATTAGATTTGTAAGTAAGTTAGGCCTGTAAGTGAGTTATTGTTGTGCTATAGTCAATTCTACAGAATGTTTGGTTAAATTGTGTAAATTCAGCAATCACTTTCATCTGTTAAGTATGGGTGCTGCTTAAACCTTTTGGTCTAAATTGTTGGTCAAATCCAGGGCAAATTTTGGCAAAAGGGTCTATTCTAAACCTTGTGACTCAATGGGTAGATCTCCCTTACTCTTTTTTATCCTTAACCCTTTCCTTCTCAGCCTCTATGTAGATAATTTAGTTTTAGATTTATTGATTTTGGATTTTAGTGTGATTTTTCCCTGTGTGCTTTAACCATCTAGCAAGTAATAGAGTGCACCTTGCCAACAAACTTTTTCAGGCTTTCACTTTTATTGTAAACCTGTTTTTTCCAATACCTTTGCTGCCAGTTCTTTGGGCAGCCAAAAACACTCATTCACAACAAGTACAAATACAGCCCTGACAATTCCTAGCAATGTTACTTGTTTCCAAATCACAGATAGCTCTGAATCTAGGAATGAACCAGGGTTCAGTTCAAGCTCCTTCCTGCCTATTTGTTTTTTAAAGACCGTATAAATAAATTTTATCTCCCTATGCACTCCAGCTGTGACTACAGAGAGGGTCTCACACTAATCTGATTATTATGCTAGTTGTATGTGACTTTAGCACTACTGACAGTGTTTCTGTAGATTTTAGAGTAGTTTAGAAAATTCTTCTTACACTTTCATGTTATTGCTGTGCTAGCTTCTGTTGAAGTCTCTTACAGATTGTTAAGGCAAGTGAGCCTTCCTTCATTATTCCTAAAGCAAGGATTTGCACTCTAGTCTGCAAGGAGAGGAGAAATGAATTTAACTGTCATGTTCTTAGCTACCTCCCTTTCCGCAATGGTATTTTTGTATGTGCAATTACTACTGTCTTCTTAAGTAACAGTGTTGTGTTTTCTACAGTAAAGACTGGGGATTGAAATGTGCAAATAGCTTTTGTTCCACAAGTTTCAACCATCTGGTTCTTTTAAAGAAAACAGGAAGGGGACGTGCCTTAGGGGGTGAAAAATTATAATTAAAATATTTTAGAAATAAAATATTAACACTTCAAAATTCAACTTTTATCTTTTCGTCAGAGTTAAGACATCTGGACTTGGAAGGTCTTTATTTTCTGCCTGCATCTGAGCTAAACATCCTCAGTTTTTGTAGTGTGCAGTAAATAACCTACTACAACACAGCTGAAAATTGACAGCAATGATTTTATCCTCTGCAGTCGGCAGGTTTTATTAATTTTCTGTCTCTTCCACAACTTGCTACAGTGATTATGCAAAATCATTACAGTCATAGAATAAAACAAAGAAACACATCTCTTTTTTTTTAATCTCTATACATTGGGTACTAACTTCATCTTACTGCAACATTAAAACATATACCAACAACAAAGGATTCATGCTTGGTTGAACAAAATGCTGAGAGAAAGTACATTAGTGTTTGATGTCTACATCACACTGTGTTTTCTGTAGATTTTATCATGAAGTTATATCTCTGAAAGCAATTTTCCTCACAGCAAAAGAAGCCAAATAATGAATAATTTGATTGAGTCTTGAGATTTAGGATAAAATAATATATGCACATGAGTAATATTTCTTAGTATATGCCCACATTTGCTAAGATTAATGTGGAAAAGCTTTGGTCTAAAGCACTTAGAGCACCAGAAAACAGCCAGTTTCCTAAGGTTTTGTAAATCACAACCTAGATGGATTTGCAGCATCTGAGGACCATGTATAGCTTTCACAAGTAGAAAATTAATTTCTATGTATATGTTAGTATATTGACCATGGCTGGATTCCAAGTGCTCACCAAAGTCATTCTAACATTCCCCTTCTCAGTTGGACAGGGAGGAGAAAATATGGTTAAAGGTTTGTGGACCAAAATAAGGGCAGGGAGAGATTACTCCTTACCATCACAGGCAAAACAGACCCTACTTGGGGAAATTGTTGCATTTATTACTATTTAAGTCAGAGAAGGATAATGAGAAATAAAACCAAATCTTAATACACCTTTCCCCCACCCTTCTCTTCTTCCTGGATCTAACTGTATTCCTGCTTCTCAATATCTTCCTCTTCAGTGGCTCAGGAAACAAAGAATGAGGGTTTTGTTCAGTTCATGACGTTGTCTCTCCCTCCCCTTCCTCCTCATGAGGAGGACTCTTCATACCCTTCGCCTGCTCCAGTGTGGGGTCCTCCATAAGCTGCAGGTGGATATCAGTACCTCCCCTGCAGACCTCCATGGGCTACAGAGGAACACTCTGCCACATCATGGTCTTCACCATGGACTGCAGGAGAATGTGTGCTCCATGGCTTGGAGCACTTTCTCCCCTCCTTCTGCACTGTCCTTGGCGCTGCAGAGTTGTTCCTCTGACATTCTCAATCCTCTTGTCTCTGGCTGCGATTGCTCCTGCACAGTAACTTCTTTCCCCTTTTTAAAGCTGTTCTTCCAGAGGCGCTGCCTCAGTCCCTGCTGGGTTCAACCTTGGCCAGTCGTGGAGCGGGCTGGCATTGGCTCTATCAGACTTGGGGGAAGATTCCAGCAGCTTTGCACAGAAACTGCCCCTGTGGCCTCTCCACTACCAAAACCTTACCTCACAAACCCAACGCTCTTTGTCAATCTCTTAAGCATTTGGAGAAAACTAAACCTCCTTCTGTTTTGTGTTAATGAATTAATTTGCAACACCTTTATTTCCTATCAATCTATTAGCACATTTCATATTGGTACAACTTTCTCTATCAGGTTTCAGTTAAATATGTTGTTTGACAGCACTCTTTTCAGCATATGTATCTTGTATTTAAGCACGTACTGGAGAAGTTTCCTGACATATCCTTTATAGTTGCTAATTAAAGTGATTTCTGTATAGTTCTGCACATCCAAAATAATCCAAATGTAGGAAATTATCAATGTTAAACAGAAGGTATATTCAAAAACTGGTGATTTCATTAATAAGGATGCCTGCATGAATTTATGATGATACATATAATATTTGATCACATACAGGCATAAGCTAAATAAGAAAGCATATAGGATTTTAAGATACCTCAAGTTTGTTTTTATTTTTTTACCTTCTGCTTTCCTCTTTTGTACACTGAAGGAAAAAATATGCAAAAAATTACAAGGAAATAATAATACCTTATTTCAAGGTGTTACACAGAGTGAAGAAGTTTTCTTCAGTGGTGGTAAGTATGTGTCTGAAAGTAAGCTAGAATTGCAGATAAAGAAACAGTTATTCCCTGGGTATACATATTTCTTCCATCTGGTACATTATTCTATGAACTCACTTCATTTGGCTTTGAAATGCTAGTTAACAGCTGGTCTAAAGGTTTTCATATTTGTTTTGTACATGTTCATAATTCATGTGATTTTTTAATATTCTCTGTAACATTTAACTGGTTATTTTATTTCAGTTTCATCATTCTGATTTTTCAAAACAAATACAGTTTAGTTTTTAAATAACTTATTTCTTTTTAAGACAAATGTGTGCTAGAACAAAGCGTGTCAGGAGCTATTAAAAAAATCCCCTTGATCTATATAGACTGAAGTTGGAACAAAAGTAGAGCCAATTGAAAAGTCATTTAGTCCAACCCCCTGCATTGAGTAGGTACATCTTCAACTAGATCAGGTTGCTCAGAGCCCAGCCAACCTGAAATTGAATGTTTTCAGGGATCTGGCATCTGCCACCTCCTTTGGCAATCTGTTGCAGTGTTTCACCCCTCCCACAGAAGGGAAGTCCTTCTTAACATCTATTCTAAA
>VWYO01009532.1:568359-582876 GCA_013400275.1 Rhadina sibilatrix | reverse complement strand
TTTGTTTTTTCCCTGGATGAAAATATTACTATGAATGAGAGAGAGAACAGACTCTCCAAAGCTCTGGAACATATTTATCTTAATATATTCTTTGGACACATCAATATTTCTAATTTCTACTTGAAAACATGGGTACCTTGTCCATTGTTGGGTTTTTGCTTTTTTATCCCAAGTCCCCCCAAAAATTTCATTAATAACATTTTGATGGTGTGAACACATTCTAACTAGAAGGAAACTATGGTATAAATTATTTGTCTCTTTGGAATCTGGCAGCTCATTTTCCTACTTAATAAAATTAGCTGTTCTGACAGCCGGCAATGGACTGCACTGGCCTGTGCCAAGAAAGTTGAGAAATACATCCTCTGCTGAAGGTTCTGGGGAGGTGAAAGAGTTAGAAGGATTAAAGATAGTCTTTGTATTTTTAGATTTAAATTCTATTAGTGACTAATAATGGGAATCATAATGGCTACTTACTCTCTGGACAGTGCCCTCATGTACATCAGTATCTCTTTGCTGGCTGCAGTGTCTCATTTACATGAATGTGTGAATGGAAACTCTTAAAAAATAACAGCAGAAATGGCAGGCCCAATATAGATACATAATGAATATTTTCCTACTCTTATCTTAGATTGGTATAGAATGACATTGAACAGTTTTTTTGCTGGTACAGAACGAGACCATAAAATATCAATATTGTGATCATCTGCAGAGAGTAATGCAGCTGTAATGACATCCTTTTTTGAAAATAACTTTTGCCATCTAGCTCTTGCTGTGCCAGCTAGCTCCTGTCTACACTGCTAAGAATGTGCTAGGAGGGAATTTAACAGTTTGTATACTTTTCTGCTGGTGTTGACATGTGGTTAATAGGTTTATTGAAATTTACTATGAAGATCTGTATACCTAAAAACATGTTTGAGACTAACAGAAATTGTTGCTTAGCACCAACCTTGGAGTGAGGCCATGGTAACTCCCCTGCTTTTGGTCATTTAAGGGGGCAAGAGTAATGTAAGGGGCACTCAAACTCTTCACAGGAAGGATTACTGTGCAGTCCATATGAGATTTTATCCTGTCTTCTGTGAAAATCAGCTGGGACTTAGAGAGAGAGGGCTCCACATTACTTCCCACATTTAATTCACCTAGCAACATAGCAAAATCTGCTGAGGAAACAAACTAGATTTAACAGTTATTGAATCCAGGAACAGAGCTGTCATGGTCTGAATGAGATCGCTACCTGCAGTCCTCAGCAAGGGATTACAGGAAAAATACAGACTAAATATAGACTCTGTAGGGGTAATGGTATTTCAGCCAATAGCTTGGGCTGTCCTTGTCATGTGCAAATGTGAAAAAATGTTCCTTGTCATGGTTTCTATTTATCAGAATGAAAAGCTAAGTAAAAATTTTGTTTTACTGGGTTGGGAAGAGCACCAAGACACTTTGATGGCTTTTCTACCTGCCTAGTGTGGTGAAAGAGATGCAAATTCTCTGAGTGGAATATTTAAATCTGGACTGTGATCCAAGCTGATTTTGGCTAATTTGAAAACCTGAGGAGTTACTCCTTAGGTGTGTGGTTTTTTGTTTGTTTTTTTGGTTTTTTGTTTGTTTTTTTTTTTTTTTTCTTTCCCCTAGAGCTTGTATTTTAATTTGGATCTTCATGTACATAGATGACAACTTGCTGGGAGGATATATACCGAGAAGAATATTACACTGTGTTTGCTAAAGCTGGAAACTTTCTACCAAATTTGCTCTAAAACACATTTTCAAAATGGATTGGGTCTCCGGTGATATAAATCAGCATAAACCAATTTAAATTAATAGAATTCATTGGTCATTTGTACTTGATCTGGTCCACTGGGTCAAATATTTGGAACAGCATTTTCTGGATTTGTGACCTTGCTTTGGCAGTTGACAAAGTGGGTGTGCACCAGAATGAATCTATGTGCACATTTAGTGGCAGGTGACTGAGGGGAACGGTGGATTGCTGTCTCTGGATTGAGTCTCTGCTTGCTGGAGCCTCTGCTGACACAGTGGTTGCCCAGATTATAAATTCTACAAATTTATAAACATATAAATCAGTGTTTTTCTCTTTTCAGTGTTTAGTTTGCAGTAAGTCAAAGTTGTGCAGTACAACCATAAAACAGGTAGTTGGATTTGTGTCTACTGAATTTATATGGGGAAAGATTTTTCTTGAAGAAAATTACAATTACATGTGAGTGAAACAGGCTATTGTTTCAAGCATTAAATGTTGGCATGGGAGTAATGAAGAGAGAAGATCTTTTTCAGTATGTATTTATTTTCTGTAGTTGATCTATTTGCAGGTTTTTTGGTCCTAAGGTACTCTCACATCATCTACATTATTAATTTGTATTGCAAAACCATGTCTTATGTTTCTGTGTAGTTTAACATGTAGCATTCTGTATCTTGTGTAAATCCAGTAGTATAAATGAATTGGAGAAGCACTCATTTTGAGAGCATTGAGAATTTTCTTGGTGTTATTCCAGATTAATGAATTATATAGCACTTTAGCATTTCTTCCAGTAGTCATGTGAAGTTTTCCTGCTTTCCAAGTAAATGCTAAAGTGAAAAATAAAAGCTTAACAAATAAATCCAGTGCTATCAATCACCATTTTTCTCAAAGAAAAAAGAATCAAACCTTTTTTCTATACCAAGCATACTTACCTATCTTCTAAATAGTATTTGCTAATTATACAAATGTATTCATACAACATTTGCATTAATACTTTTTTGTTTTTATAGAATACATCTTCTCTCTACGTCTAGCTTTGCATACCATAATGTTTTATATTTTGTTTGGGTTTTTCTCTTGATTAATTTAAACAAATCCCAAAAATTCTGACAGGGTACAGATAGTTACTCTGTTCCTAACTTTCATACATACTGTTAGCTGCCACCTTCCTCTTAAAAGTTTGGGATGAAGGGAATCATTTCTGATGTTGAAACTTCAGGGGAAAAGAATTCAATCAATATGATGCTGAAAACTGGCATTGATACAGCAAATGGCTAGACTGCTATATGCATTGGAAATGGATTTTGGGTAAGAAGATTCTGGAGAATAAGACTCAGCAGATGTGATACTAGCAGGCCCTATAAAAATTTCATCTGGCATTTCTGTTGTCAGTGTGAAGTCCACTTAAGTGCACAATTTCATGGTTCGCCAGTTACCGTCCTTGGCTGAATTTATTTTCAGTGCTGGTGAAAAAAATCGTTTGTTTCCCAGTTGCTGCTCAGAAGTTATAACTTTTGACAGAAATTGCATATTCCATCAGGATCTTAAATTTTTAATTCAGTGTTTGTGTTTATTGATGGAAGTTAAATAATATGCAGGTAGTGCACATCTATGAGATAATTCATTACGTGACAGTAAATTGTGAAGTTTCTCTTACTTTGTTTTCCCTAATACAAAATGCAAAGGATGAACACTTTTCCTATTAAATTTATTTGTGTATATGTTATGTATATAAGAAAAATGATAAATTATGCTTAAATAGCCCATATAGATAAAAAAATTGAGATCCATTTATTTAAAAGCAATACTTAATTATTGTGCCCATTGACCTGATGTGATATTATAGTCTTCTTTAATCATTGCTGGCTCTATGAGAAACTCCTGTAGATAGATGTGGGATTTTAACATTTTCTAATAAAAGTTTTGTCCTGTCAATGTGGCAGAGAATCAGTAGCTGTCTTGTTATATGTTTAGACAATTTATACTTGCCATGGAAAGTAGCTTATGGAAAATCTGATTCCTTAGCTTTGGGCTGAAGGGAATTTTTCCCCTTTATTTTGAAAATGTAGGGAACATGATCTTCAGGAAACCAACTAATGACAGTATTTTTTCTTTCATATTATTTGCCATTATTTTATATACTGTCCTGAAATTCTCATTCTAGTATTATCATCTCTAAGCCTTACAGTTCAGGCAAAGAAGAAAATATGCAGGGAAAGGAGGAGATTAAAAGAGAAAATTTTCTACTGTAGAAGATCTCTCCCTCCCACTCTCCCTCCCTATATTCCTCCTGTCCCTCTCTTTCTCCCCTGCTTCAGAAAGCTGCTGAATTAGTCTAAGTGGACAAGAGCTCCCACAGAAATTACATTGGGGAAAAGTGTCACGAGCCTTAAAGCTCCATAATATACTTGGCTCAGGTGCTGACAAAACTGCAGATTTTTTGATATGTGAGCAATGATACAATACTGGAGGAAAGATCCACTGTCCTTGAACAATTTAAATCTTATCCTAAAGAAATGCAGTTGAGTTTAGATCCAGCTATCTCCAGTGCATCACAGAACTTTATTTCTATTCTATACTTAATATGTTCTTTATGCACTTTAATATGAGTTGATTTTAATTCTGCCTTTATTTTTTTCTTTATATTATCCTTGGAAAAGGATGATTTGAGGTCATCATAAGTTTGTTCACATTTCAAACCCTTTATGGAAGGCTATCTGTTAGTATGACTAACAGCACTAGCATATGTAAGGATTTGAAACATACATAAGGGCTTGGGTAGTCCTAAATTCTTAGAAAAAAAAAACCTACTCATGTTCCACTCAAAAGGAATTGTGATTAAGTATAATACTTACACTAGAGGTACAGCTAAATTCCTCTTGAAAAAATCCAAAACCATTGTGTAGTTTCATCTTCGAAGCTACTTGTTTTAAACTGCATAATGCTTTTGGTGATTTGCCAAAGAATCATCTGGACATAAGTTAAAATGTCAGCTTTCAGAACTCTCTGTTTCTATACTGCAATTATGCCAGACCAGTCCTTCTTTAAATATTTTCGTTCTCTGTTTCAAGTATTTGCAGACTTTAAGACACCTATGTCTAGTACTTATCAGAACAATTTTAAGACCAGAGCTTTCTGGTTTACTAATGACAACTATTTTTAGCCCGTTTTTTAATTAAATACAGGGATCACATCTCAAAATTATATAAAGAAGTTCATTGGCTGTCGTGATTTTATTATATTCTCTATTGTTTAACTTTACAGCTGGCTCAGGGAATTTTCCACCAAGTGTTAAGTAGTATCCTTATCACTTGTATAGCCAAATTAGACTGAGTCATAACTTAAACTCATGGAGTTGCAGAGAAAATAACCAGTCAAATTAAGCCTCGATGAAACTTCAGCAGTTATTTTCTCTGTGGTTTAGTTTAATTTTCACCGGTTTCCTTTCCAGAAATGGAAAGACACTTGAGACTTCTAAAATGTGAGGCGATGTGATTGACTCTTGTGCCTTACACATTAATATAAATCATAAATTTACCAATTGCTCCATTTATTTGAGGTTCAGAAATAGAGGTGTGGTGCAGGATATATCTCTTTCAGGTTTTGATGGGGAAGTAGAGAACAGCATGGTGAGAGCCCAAGTGACATGAAAAGGAAAGAAACACATCCAAATTTTTTATGCTAGTGGGATTCCAGTCCATATATCTCCCTCCCCTTTTTTTGCTGTATCACTGATGAGAAATATAATTTTACTTGGCATACCTTCTGATCAGACATTCCTCTCATAACTATTGTCACCTTTTGAGTGACTTTCTGTTGCTGACTGTTAATGCTCCAGTTGTCATAAGCATACACTTGGACACTTCATCTTTTTGCTAAGGACTGATGGGTTTAAATTGTTTTGTTCATTTCTTTGAGAAATATTTACTTTGATTAGCATAGTCTTCAAACTAATATCTATCTATACCAAGAAAGGAGGACATCAAGACTGAAGCTACTTAGTTCCTCTTGCAGTGCATTGAGTTGGTTTTGGTTTATATTTATGTTAATTTGTGGTGTTGTTTTTTCGTTGTTTGGTTTTGTTTGTTTGTTTTCCATAAAGGGAAGTTACATTATGATGAGAACTGAGATTCCTGTTAAAGCGCCCAATGTAGATAAAGGACAAGACAAACATTTCTCCTGATTGCCAGTACACAAAGAAGGACTGAATGTTTTGCAGACCCGTAGCTTATGCCCTGTCTTCATTTGGAAAGACAGGTGTCTGCTAGGGAGTACTGGAGCTTCCCTTGGAATGCAGAATGTAAACCCTCTGCCTCCAAATTATTACAATTTTGCAATTAGGAGCTTTCAGACAAAGATATGGGAATAAGAATAACAGTGCTTTACCAGGAATATTGAAAATACAAATGTAGTAGTACAAAAACAAACAAACAAAAATCCTAGAAACTCTGACAGAGTCAGAAATATGACCTGACACTCCGTTGTCAGAGTGTTGGAAGCAGTCCAAATAAGTCCTCCTGGAGTAACAGATGTGCTTCTAGTGTTGGAGTAGAGATGATCCTGTAGAAAGGCTCCAGTGCTGGTGAGCTAGGTCCAGTCTTCCTCTGAAATGCAGCGGAAACAGGCTCCCTGGGTCTTCCTGAGTCTCAGTTTTTATCTAGGTAGGAATGGTTGGCTCCCTGCACTGGGTGGAGATCTCACAATGGGATGATGTTATGTTTTCAGTCATGTGGTGAGCCTTAATGGCCCATAATGACCCATGTCATCTTAACAGAAGATATCCCCCTGGAGGGAAGTTGGACTGTAGGAGAGATAAGGAACATTGCTCCACCTGGTTTTAACAGCTGGCCCATTAGCAGAAGGCATCTGCCCCCTCCTCCCTAGAGTTATGAGGAATGGGTTATACAAGAGATAAAGAAAACACTCCTCTAATCAGTTTCAACAGATGGAAAATAGAATAAACATTTTTGGTTAATATGACAACCCAAGACATGGTCTCTACAGCACAGCATGGCAAATAAGAATAGTCAAGGGACTATGAGCCACTGGACCTGAAGAAGTTCAGGTAAATCAAAGAAGCTTGGGATAATACAGAGGAAACCTTACCAAAGCTCTGCTACCTTTGAAGATTGTCTATCATTGAGCCAGAAGGATTTCATATACATAAAATAGAAGCTTTATTTTCTGGATTTTTTTCTGAGCCATTCATCAAAGGCATAGTTAGATTAAGCAACTATATTTTTTTTATAAGTTTGATGTTGAAGCTATTAAAGTTGATAGGGTTTTTTTGGTGTTTTTGTTTTGGGTTTTTTTTGTTTGGTTGGGAGGAGTGTTGCCATTTGTATGCTAGGGACAGCAAGAAAAAAAACCTGTAAAGAATGGAAGCTTTCATCTGATGTGAACCTCTCTTTCTTCTGTTAAAACTTGAATAGAAGAAAATTAACTTACTTTTCCCTCCACATTTTGATAGTCAAATTGGATGATGAGTAGCTTTTGTAGCTTACACTTGAATTAATTGAACCTTTGAAATGGAAATTTGAAAGCAAACCTTTATATTATTTAGAAAATAAAAATTCTGTTTTAAAAGTAGTATCTTTTAAGAAGGTTGAAATATGTCAGGGTTTAACAGAATGTGAGAAATAACAATGTGTCAAAATGTATGCTAGAGAAAATAAGCATTCCAATTGTACTACAAATGAGCTATTGCCATTTGTCTTGATGATTGAGTTATATAGAGGGCTTACTTTTTTTTTTCAATTCATACAATTTACTTTGATTACTTATTCTGGTAGGTGATTGGGTTTTAGGGGTCTATAAATGAAGAATATAAATTGTAGTCTTTTATGCCTAAACAATTTTTAAGGTTCTAAATCAAACCTTTATGTCAAGAAAGGTCAGTGTAACAACACTTTTACAGTTCTAAATGTATAGATGTTTAATTACAGGGGTATGTGCAAGAATGAATTTACACACGCACACATATGTATGTATACATATGTAGTGCACTCTCTTTACAGTAGACACTCCCTCTTCTTAGGATCCTGATTGTTCTTGAATCTAGAGTGAAAGAGCACAAAAATAATAGTGCTTTAGTATAAGTACTTGGAATTAATTCCTTCTTTATGGGAAGGTAAGTTTGTAACCAAAATGAATAGGTTTGCACTGTGAACACTTCAACATCTGGAAACAAAAAAAAACAAAAACAAAAACAAAAACAAAACAAAACACAAACAAACAAAAACAACGACAACAAAAAACCCCAGGGTTAAATTTCATTTGCATTTTCTGCTTTTACTAAAGATTATACTCATGCTCTGGTCTTTTGTTCATTGTAGGAGTATCTGTCAAATTGCATAGTAAGTCTAACCAATTTGGTTATCTGTTTCAGAAGTTAAATGGGCTACTTGTTCTTTGCTTGACAGATGTGCACCTGCAGTGTATTCACAACTTCATTAGATGTGAATCTAGGCTACAAAATAATATTGAAAGACAAACAAGTGACACCTGTAAGATCAGTTGTCTGACTTCCAAGTCCAAGGCATTGTTCCCTGCCCTTTGATTAGCTGGTGTCTTCCCTGGAAGTCCTAATGGCTGTCCACATCAAGTTACACATAACACTCTTCCTGGTTAATTCCCAGTTATGGAGCATTAACTCTGCATGATGTAATCCTCAGTGCTGATTTCCCTCAATGTCCAGACTGAGGGAGGTGTATATGCACCCTCTAACTTCAATGCCCCTATCCCCTATCCTTCCTTTCCAAAGCTGAGATTGTGAGCATTGGATTCTTCTCTAAATACACAGTGGTAAAGCAGCCAGCTCCAAATATATATCCTGATTACACCGTGATTTTTTTTTTTCCCTGACAGGAGTGAGACCCAGGTGTTTACCAGCCCCAGTAATTTTCTGCTGATAATATTCTCATCACAAGAGAAAGGATATCAAGGCAAGAAAAGGCAACTCATATGTTCAAGTAGAATGTTAACAGCTGAGTTAACACTGTCATTAATTCTTCTTCTTCTATCCTTAGTCCTTGCTCTTTTCTTCCACTGTTGGTTTGGATGTCATCCTTACTGCTTTTCAGTTAAGATTTTCTTCTTGAAAAAGCTTGAATGCCACTGCTGCAATCATGATACTTTGAACAGTAGGTGAAAAAGTAAAGGTTTGGAGGTTACTGTGATATGGCTTAATGTGGATATTTCCCCCTGTTAAAAAAAAAAATAAAAAAGATAGACCTCCTTTGGTAGCTCTCAGTAGAAAATTTTATATGATTATGTCTTAAATAAGAAGTTACAGAAAGCAATATAGGTTATTAAAAGGAAGATAAAATATTGGCTAATGCAACTATTCATGCTGAAAGAAGAAATATCAAGCAAAGGGAAATCATTAGTGTTTCTCAAAGGTTAGCATTGGGAGTAATTTTCTTAAATGTTTTCATTAATGACCCTTACATTAATAGCAGGGAAACATTTTCAGCATAATCTGCTGACAAAATGAAGTTGGAGGACACAAAAGCAGACTAGTATATTACAGAGAGAATTTTTGCTATTAGATTCTGTGTCACTAATTCTTTGTTTTCATTGCTCTTATTCCTGTTGTCATTTAGGCTTTTTCCATTGAGTGTTACTAATCTGGAAATAAAAGGCTAAGAGTGGGTCTTAGTATGCTGGTCCAGCTATAAACTGCTATTGTGATGCATTTGCAAAAAGGGCAGAATGCAATAAAAACTATGTTAAAAAAAAAAAAAAAGACTATTAGTGCTATTAAGAGCTCGATGAAACAAATTATGAAACATTATGTTCAGGAACAAAGAGGAAAGAAAAACTAGAGTTTAAGTAGCTGCAAGTGCAGAACACTGTCAAGAAAACTTTGAGCCAGCAAACTCCCTTCAACTGAAATGGCTTGATTTGTTTACTCTAGCAAGCCAAAGACTAAGAAGAGTTGTGAGTGAAATTCACAAACCTATCAGGTGTAAATACTGCAAAGAGAAGAACTATCCGTCTAAAGAGTCACACTGACACAAATAAGTGTGTATTGATTTACTCTGAATAAATATAATTCATAAACTGGAAGATTCACGCTTTTTTGAGTAAACAAATTTTGGAATGATCATCTAAACAAAATTGTTAAGAAGGAATCTGTGAGTTTTTTGGGGTTTTTTTAACTTTAATTGAAGGTGTCTTACATTGTGAAAGGAATTTAAATCACACAGCATGTTCCATAGCAAGGGACTTTGCTTAGGAGCCTGAGGCATCTGTTCTAACTCAGTGATCTTATGATGGTGGTCTTGCTCTTAGTTTCAGTAGTGTGAATAGACCAAAGAACAGATGTTTATGAAGTTTTAGACAAAACTTAAAAAGGGATTTTAAGAGGAATATTTAAGTGTTTTAAATATCTGGAAAGAGCATTAGCAAATAGAAATTCAGTGTATGTAATAACTTCCCCATGTACCTTGGTTGACAGTTTCAGAAATACACACACCAATTCTGCAAAGAGGGTAGTAGCACCTTTGGTTTTTTACACTGCAATTGAAAACATTTTAATTTTGACATTCTTGCTCTGTACAGCTGATGCTGTTGTACACCACAACAACACAGTCTCCAACTTCAGAAGGCTGAAAATGACCTTTTTTTTATTTTGGGGATGTGTCTCCCTTTTATACTATTCTACACAGAGCAATTTGATTGGTGAAACAAAGACAAACCTCCTCAATCACATTGGTCAGACCAGAGGGACATCAAAAAGTCCCTCCTAGGGAAAAAATATAAACAAAGATACAATTACAAAAACATGCCTTGTTTACAGAAAATTCCCTGGGAAAAGAATTTCAGTACACTGAAACATCTCAGGCATGACCCAGGGCTACAGTACAGCAGTAGTGATTCATGGGGGATTACAGTACCCTCTCAGTTATAAAGTGAAAAAAGTTAAAATATTTCCAACCTTGTAGCTTTATTGCTAACAACTGTACGTGTGTTCTCTGTGCATGACACACTGCTAGCTACTTATCCCTGTCAGGCAGTATTCTGCTTTAAGAATAATTGCTCTTGTTACTTATCCATACATTGGGCATATCAGGCTTTGTGTTACTACATTTTGGGTTATCTCTGTCCGACAGGGTCCTTGAGGACTCTTCAGTTAGTAGGATTTAGGAATGCTGTATAACATGGAGAAAGTAATCCAGCTGATAGTGAAGCTGGAATGCATGAGACATAAAGCAGTGGTATTTTGAACCTAAGTCTTCGATCACATGGGTTTTTCATCAAAGCAGGAGAGTACAATGTTGGTTGAAAGGAGAAACAATAGGAAATGTCAGACACAACTTTGAAGTCAGTCCTAAAGATTATTTGAAGCCAGAGGACAGAGATTATAAGTGACTGGATATTGAAAGGGATGGAGATAACTGTTGGCTGTGTATTTTGTTGCACTTTCCTCCTGTAGACCCCAAGGAACCATCTGAACAAAGAAATGAAGCTTCCACAGCCACGTGTGGGACTCCTCTCAGTGACTTTATTGGCTCTTTCTTTCCATTATCAGTGTTGTCTTTTTGTCTCTCACTAGGCAGGCTTTCTTCCCTCCAGCTCATACCAATGTGCTCCTCACTACTTGCTCTTTGTAACTTTTGCTCTTTCTTCCTACTGTGTCATCATTTTTTCTATTCCCTTTGCCCATCTTCAAAGACATCAGAGAATGACCTGAAACTGAGAAACATTGTAGAAAGTATTAGTATACCAGGAAGTTTTCTTCTAGGTCTTTGCCTTACAAATAGGATTTTCACAGATATGCTGATACTAATAGGTGTGGAGTTCCAGCAAAGACCCACTTCACTGGACAAAGATGATTCCAGTAACAAGTCAGCTTAGTCACAGATCCATTGGTTATGATGTTCTGAGCATCTATAACTTGTTGGGTTCCTTTCATGGCAGCACTGGGATAGTTTCCTAATGACAGAGGATTCTTCAGCATGCAGAGGTAACATTTTGATCAGTCTTTCATAATATGTATTTTTCCAGTGATATTGTAGGCAATTTATTCTGTTGATGGAGGAAGAAAGTATGAAGGCATGGAGACGTAATGATGTGGTTTACAAAAGGGAAATCCCTCTTGTTTCCACCCTCCCTCCACCCCCCTCCCTCTTTTTTTCCTTTTTTTTTTTTTTGGTTCTGCTCTATTCTTGAACCAAGTGAAATTTCACTGCTCTAATATAGCAGCTACAATGTACTCCTGTGTTTAGTTTTTTTTAATTTTAAATGTCATAGTGATTTCAAAATATAGAAGAGGAACAAGACAGAGTATGTATGTAAAAGGGAAGTAATAGAAAATCTTGTACTCCTCAGTTTTTAAACAACAGAAAATAAAAGATTGACTGGATGCAGAGGCAGATGGGGCACCAACAGTTGAAGTAGGAATTGTATCTTACCTCTCAGGTAGCTCTTTCAAGAAAGAGCTTTCTGTCTTTCTTTTTGTCTTGCCAAATCCGAGTAGTCCTCCAGCATAAACTTTGCGTCCTTCTCCTGCACTTCAGGAGTTTATAGAAGTCATTCAAGCAGCCTTTTATGTTAATTTTTAATATTAGTATATGATTACTTAAAGGTGGCTATAACTTCTTAACCCTGCTCAATGGCAGGGAAAGCTGCTTTGTGCAAAACCTACATTCTAGAGTATACATTCTTTTATATTTAATTATAATGGCTTGGTTTTGAGTCATTAATATTACTGGTGAAAATTATGACTTGTGATTATGTGGTGCAGAATCTCAGCATATAAATTGTCATCCATTAACTGTCATTTCCCTTATTTCACACCTGGAGGAGGAATGGGAATAAATGAAAAAAAAATCCTTATCTGTAGCATTGTCATATTTTTTTAGCATGCAGCAGGTGTTATCTGGGGAGACTAAGAATTAAGAACTTTATTTTCCATGTGTCTTTTTTATTCTGGCCCAGTCAAGAATGTTGCTGCAGCTATGTTGGGTGCAGAGGAGCCTCTGCTGAGGTTCAGCCTTGGATAGCTAAAGGTGCTGTATCTTAAAGCTTTCAGCCTGCCTCAGGGGATGAGGGAGCTGCATCATCTTTTTATTCATTTCTCTCTCTCTTACCTACTGGTGCCTTCCATCTCCCTAGTGACAGAGTCAGACTAAATAAAATTTGTTTGCATAAGCATCACCACTTCTTAAATGAGATGGTTATTAAAGCCTCATGCTTAGGCATGAGGCCCCTGAAGTTTCCCTGAGTTGATCTGCTTTATAGCAAAGTTAAGAATGAAGGATCAAGGAATACATAGGAGTCCATTAGTTACTTTTATTGGCCGTGTCTGAGGATTGCCTGTCTCATTCATTCGAATAATTCAGCTTTCTCTTAGGAAAACGAATTTCTGTTGATCTCAACTCTGAGGTTAGTTCAGCTGGTCAGACCATGGTGCTAATAAGGCCAAGTTTCTGGGTTTAATTCCTGTATAGGCCATTCACTTAGAAGTTGGACTCAATCCCTGTGGGTCTTTTCCAACTCAGAAAATTCTGTAACTTCTGTAACTTCTTACTCAAAGTAGTAAAGTTCTGGAGTTTATGTGAATATAGCTTAGTGGTGCAAAATTTCTCTAACATTTAGTTTAAAATTTTTGTTTGTTTGTATATATATATATATATAAAGAAATTTACACATTGCCCTGTCAGCATTACAAACATCTGTTTCAGATTTAGTAACATTCATATGGCTGCTAAATAGTGCATTTTTTTCTCTTTTTTTAAAGAAAAGAGGATAAACCATTAGTTGATACTTCTCCAACTGTATTCAACTACTGCACGCTTGAGTTCGAACTGAATTTATTATCAAGTCGTCTCATTAGATTTCCCATTTGTTTTGGAGTTCTTACACTAAAATAGATCTTAAGACATCTGCTGTTCTACCAATAGAATTTTGACTTCTGTTAGCTGTTACATGGAGTAGAATTTCTTTTGTCAGATACCAACAACTGTAAAGATGTAAAATGGTTTTGCAATGTTGGAGAAGATAGTTAGAAAAAGAACATTAATAATTAACATTAACATTTAACATTAAACATTATATATTAACATTTAACAAAATAACATTAATAATTAACATTCATAAAAACATTAACATAATAATATTTCAGTAAAAAGTCAGTGACAATACAACTTTATATTTCTTAAGGTATTTTTTTGAGCTTTGGTATAATTGAGTAGAATTGGATTCATCATATTTTTGTTCAAAAAAGAATCTTTTTTACTGGTATCTCATATAACACATACGGTAATTTATTTTATAAATCAATATTATTTTTTCACTATCTATTCAATGTCTTATTTAAGAATCAAAGAAAATATTTCAAAATCCCAGTGAAATGAACCATCAGGACAAAAGTGGCCAATAATTGGTCACCCTACTAGTGTTTCCATTAAATGAATATTGTTAGGAGTTAATTGCATCCACTACAAAGATGAAATTTATTTATTTTTACAGGTGATGTAGACCAACTTTCAGTTCTTTCAATTGTACGCAAAGTCATTTCTGCTCCTTTGAATTTGCGTTTGCCAAAGCAATTAATGGTAAGATGTTTACCAAGAATAAAGCAGAACCAAAGAAAAGGCAAAAAATAAATTTCAGTATGCATACAGGAAGATGCAGCAAAATGGGTTGGTCAGTCAGCCTTGTACAGCTTCAGCAAGGAGTGTTGCAGCTGGAGCTCCCGCTGGAGAAATTTTGCAAAATAGCTGTGATGTGTATGCCATCAACAAAAAAAAAAAAAAAAAAAAAAA
>VWYO01009532.1:543976-568300 GCA_013400275.1 Rhadina sibilatrix | reverse complement strand
AACAAACAAAAAAAAAAGGTTAAAACCTCAGAGAAAACTTCCAGAATTTATCAAATCATGAAACATTAAAGTCTGTCTTAGGATCTTGCGTTCAGGCTTAATTCACCTTTAAACTGGATATCTTGGGGGTTGAGAGCAGTACAGCCATATTGTTGCAGTAACCTGTCTCTGAATTATCCTGAATATCAGTGTTTTCATAAGAATGTGGCCTCCTGGACAGGATTGCTGGACAGCAAACCACTGCACATCTAATGTGTGTGTGGACTGATGTGTTTTGGCATAATAAAGTTCATTTCCTGAATTCAGGCCTAAAAGTATTCATAAAGGCAAAGACCTTCTTGCTTTGTATTTTAGCTCTTTGCTTTTAAATTTAAATTTAAATCACTATTATCTCATAGGAACAATCTCGCAGCTTGGTAGATCTTGCCAGTAGATCATAAGTATTGTTTATAATAAAGTTTAATACGGTCAATTATTTTTCACTTTCCTGAAAGATAGGTAGTATTTTCTGTACTACACCAAGTTCCTCACTCAATTTATAAGACAAAACTTATTTTAACTTTATTTTAAAATTCACATAGCATAGCAATTATTCTTGAATAGGAGGTGTTCAAAAACACATTATAGTGAAGTATAAACAAAAGTCAGAACACCTTAGGACAAAGATTTAATATTTATTTTATTTTGTTTGTTCTTTCTGTTTTAGGAATAATAATCCACTATAAAATGTGAAGAAAGTCAAGAAATAACCCTTCCTTTTTTCTTTGCATAATATGGTTGCTTTGTTCTGAGTTATGCATGAGCTGTGCTTTTTTGTCTGTTTCTAATATGAATAAATATTTCATGCAAAGATTTAATATCTCATTTTATTCAAATTCAAAGAAGTTAAAAATTCAGTGTCTGTGTAGATATATATGTTTTAAAATTTTAAGTTCCTGTCACTTAAGATGCTAAATTAAGTCACTGAAAACTTGGCATTGTACAAAGGACAGAAAAGATTCAGATGAGAAACTCAGTGGCAAACTACTGAAAAAAATAGTCAGTGACACACCAAATTTGAGATATATTAAATATGAACATGATATTTTCTATATTATTTAGTATAAGAATTCTTATGCAAATGAATTACTAGAGATTTACCTTTAAATAAGGTCTAAAACTGTTACAAAGTACTTATTCTTTAAACGTTCAAGTGTTTTCTTATAGCAACTGTTAAGAAAAAGAAAATGCTTATATCTTTCTTTTTAAGATTATACCACAGATACTAGGTTTTCTGAGATTTTATAATTTTTGTAGGGATTTACTGCAGCATCAAATGAATTAGGAATTCTGCTATTCTGGTTAGTGGCTTTGTACATCTGTTTTGTTCTTGCAGTGTTTAAGTAAAGGAGCACACTTATGGGTGTTTAAGTCCCATGGGACATAATTTGAACAACCTGGCCTTTGAGGTAGGATCCAGAATACTGTGGAATGTGGGATAACATTAAGACACCTAAAAATGTGATGTGTAACAGCTGGGATGCTTGTGCAGCAGTTTGTTCAGTCTTCATACTGCCTTTGGAAAGAGAGCAGAAGGACCTGTCTGAAGTGGTGGTTTGCTGCTATCTTCAAGAGGCATGGTCCATATATAGATCTAGACAACTGGGAACACAGTTTACTGCCCTTTTTATGTGAAGATGAACAATTATCTCTGTGTATATGACATCATATAAGAAAGTGATTGATCTTTATGTCCTGCTGCAAGTAGAAAATCTCAGGCAGACAACACAGAAGCAATTTGTGTATGCTATTACTTGTTTTGTTGTCCTTGCTTCTCCATACCTTCCTTTATTTTGCACTAATTATTAGTTATGCTGAAAGATAATCCCAGGTTATAACTTTCTTTCTCTAAAAATCTGTTTCCAGCCCTCTACGGAATTTCATGATCTCTCTTATAACAAAATTCCCCCAATTTTTCCAAAACATGCTATCTTTCCCACAAAATTAAATGTAGTATGTAAAATTTTTGTTATGGTGTTTACATCTTACAAATATGTATTACTAATTTCTGTGAGAAAAACGGTATGTCTGGGTAAATGTTAAATACCAAAGTGGATGATTCAGGGCTTCAGAAACCACCCAGTAGGCTAAAATGCTCAGAAAATGCCTCAGGAAGCAATGAGTTTAGGCTAATGTTCAAAATAAAATATATTTTTGTTTTATTAAACATACGTATTATGTGTTTCTGGACTATGTCACAAGGTGGCATTCAAAGTGTTAATATATGATGGACTTCACACTGTACAAACTGTCATTTAAATGCTGAAATACAGTGCAAGACCTGCAGAAGTGCATTGGGGAGCATCATGAATAGAAAATGAATCTATTTTGATCCTTCATGGATGTTTCAATGAATAACAAATGAGTTTGCAGTGATTGGACACAGAGTGTTAGTGATGTGTTGTTTTGTTTTGGTGGGTTTTTTTTTTTTTTACTAGCATAATAAAGGGGTTATCTTAAAGTGATACCATGTGGCAGGCTGTGTTCAGTTGCTTCGGTACTGACTGTTGGGCTGTCACCTTTTCTTTAATTGTGCTTTGTACTATCTTATAAAGAAAAAACTCACATTTTTTCAAGATCTTACTTCATTATTATCTTTTTTTACTTGATAGAAAGGAACTAGCCTATATTTGAAATATATATGTTGAGTATACCTTAAGTATGCATGGATTAATCTGCTTTCCAAAGGTCTCAATTCTGTCAAACCTTATTAAATCTTAAATGATACATTCCAACCTTTTGTTTTCAAAATACTAGTGAGTAATTCTCTTACCATCAACCTCTTGAATAAAAAAGAACAAAGAGACTGCTTGTTTAGGTCTTAAAATAGAGAGAGAGAGAAAAGAGGCAGAATTTTGTTCTCAGATCTCAAAGTGTTTCATTAATATAGCAGAAATATATCTTAGAGCACTGTTTGAAGGTCATACATCTGGCATCCAGGTATTTTAGTGCAGCACACTAATCTGTGGTTTTTTGTGTAGTGATTCTTATCAGAAACTGTAGCTTTTTTTTGTTTGTTTGTTTTTTTCTCTCTTTATTACCAAATAGAATGACTTGTCTTGTACATGTCTTTGCTGTCAGATTGACAGATACAAACCCTTGCTTCCAGAATTTTCTAAGTTATGGAAACTGGTTAGTGTAAGCAGTTGATATGTGGGTTTTTTTGTTGTTTTGTTTGTTTGTTTGTTTGTTTGTTTGTTTGTTTTTTTTTTTTTTTTTTTTTTTTTTTTTTTTTTTTTTTTTTTTTTGGGGTTTTTTTTTTTTTTTTTTTTTTTTTTTTGTTTTTTTTTTTGTTTTTTTTTTTTTTTTTTTTTTTTTTTTTTTTTTTTTTTTTTGCGCAAATAGTTCACCTTAACTTTTTTTGCTTCACTTTCTAAGGACTATTCCTCCCAAGCAGTTTACTGTTGCATTTTCACAATCACTATGTTGTGGTTAAACCATGACACTTTAAATCAAGTGATATTTGGCTCGCATGCTATTTTTTGAAGGTATGTAACAAGAAATAACCTTTGGCTAGCCAGTTGCATGCTATTTTTTTCATAATGGATGCACACTTATTTTGGTTTATTGTTGAAGAGAAAAAATTATAATGTACCTAGAACTGATCATATGATTGAGTGTTTTAAAATTAGCAGCAGCAGTGAAGAATGCTATCCTGTTTTCTTCTGTGTCCTTTATATACTTACATAGTGGTTGGAAATTAAATGCTATCTGATTAAAATCACCAGTGATTTGTGGTTGATTAATTAATTATCTTTGACACATAGATCTAGTGTTAGTTTCAAAATAATCTTTTGCACTAAGGGACAATTTTTGTAAGTCAAAGGTTTTACAGAATTGGTTTGGTCATTTGCTGTCCAGGTGCAAAATTCAGCTGCAGCAATATCCCTTAATTGCCAAGCAACCAAGAGGAAAACATCTGCTAGTTATGAATATGTTCTGAATTGGTAATCATAACAAAATAATGCTGTGTCTGTTCAGCTGAAGAATAAGTCAGAAGGCTAAAGGCTGTTGCATGTCACTCATGTTCACTGTTGGCTTACAGCCGCCTGTATATTCAAGTTACCCCTTCCGTCTCAATAAGACACAGTATATAAAATAATTTAAAAATATTTAAATGTAAATGTTGGAAGGCATAACAAAAGCACATGGGTGTATATTATGCACTCTTTTTATGAGTTTCTGAATTATCATGCATGAAATTACCTTTTCCTACAATTAGATAACCAATGTAGTACAATGTGTGTTGCATATACATTAAATGCTCATTCCTTTTCAGAAGAGTCAGTGATACATTATTAGATCTGCTGAATTTCACTGTTTCAAATACAGAGAGCGATTATCAACATTAAGATATTTAGCTGTACTTCCACTGCAGTCAATATACTTACATCAAACCAAAATTTTTTTGAAAACAGTCACTTCCTGCAAGTATAGGAGCAGGTGACATCAAGATTCATGCAATGAACTTTTAGACCTCTCCTCTGCCATGAGGAGACAGTTGACATAATTCCAGTATCTTGAGCTCCCCTCATTCTCCCACATATTCTGACATATTGCACAAGTATAACATATGCTGCTTAGCTAGGGTTTTGTCTTTTTCTTCTTAGTACAGAAGGTATGTACAGTCTCGGTGTAGCTTTTATCACAGCCTGGGAGTATGATTTATGTACTTGTATTGAATGCAAATAAAGAGTAAGTCTAATTTAAAGTTAGTCCTGATTACCTTTTCTGTTTTGAAACATCTTATCAGGGAAAAGGATGTGAGAAAAAAGCCACAAAGACTTTTGAAGCAGTGCTTGTATAAAATGCCTATTCTTCATCTTTATTGCCATTATTTTACCCAAACATAAGCTCACAAGAGATTTGTTCATTGTTTTCCACTCAGGGAGATCTGACATTTGATGTCCCTCCATGGTATCTGACACCTCAAACTCTTCTGCTTTCTTCTACAGTTGAACTACCAGGATTGGATATGCTCCTGCTTCTACGCTAACACACAGGTTTCTTACTTTGCTGCTTGGAACCCAGAATCTTTATAAGAGAGCTCTTGAAGTTCAACACAGAAAAATGTCGACAGACTATATATGACCTGAAAAAAGACTTATTAGGTTTCATGCAGATTCTGGAGGTGTTATATGTGGGTGTTATCTCGGTAGAACCATACAATGTGGAAAGCATCAGCCACACAGATTGGTCTCCATGAAAGAAAAGCTTCCGAATGGACCTGGCCAGGCTCTGGCAGCTGGGCAGAAGCAATTCCCAGCTCCTGAAGTCTGCTGGACCACAACCCCAGATTCACTCTCCTAAATTCTGCACCTGGTCGCTCAGGGTTGCAGTTATGATTCAAGTTCCTGTTACCATTTACAGCTCAATAACAAATATTTACATTCCTGTGGACAATATTCTATAATGTGAGGAAAAACGAAAAGCACTTGATGCAGTGAAATGAAAAAAGTAAAAGATAATGAGATGCAGTAAAACGGTTGCATTGAAATTCTAGATAAAAGACAAAATTATGTGATTTAAGTTGACACATTTCATAAAATAAGCAGCAGCTTTGGTACCTCCTAAGGAATGCAAGATAAGGAATAGCCAGATGCTCACAAGATTCAAGATATTTTAAATTTTTTTTAGTGCTTTCGTGTTTATAGTACAGGTTTTGCATACTGTGCTGAATAGAAGGATAATACTCCCGTAATTTAAGTGACAGTTGAGTGATTGTTTATTTAACTATTTTTGAACAGCTTCCAAGTTTTGAGAGAAAGAATTATGTATTTCTGAAGGATTATATAACTGTACAAGCTGTTGGTACTCAGTTAATTAATACCTTAGAGATGTGGCCCTAACATCTGATAAATTAAATTTTGTGACATTAGGTTCTGTAGTATGAAGGGGAGTGTACTGTACTGCATCAGCCTCTGACAATGGATAATTATCAATAGTGCAGATATTTGATGTAGCTATTCAACAAAGGTAGCCTTTGTACATGAGCAAGAGTTCTAAATTTCTTGCATGGATGCACATCTATCTCTGTATACTTTCTTTGTATATAGCTGCTGAGATTTGGTTTGGGTATTTGAAAGTCGTTAAGTGCTTTTTTTTAGCTACAGATTTTATCTATTTTGTTCCAGTTGCCTGAGTCTGAGTGATTGATTTAACAGGCCAGTGTGAAACTTGCTGTAATTTCTGAGTGAACATATAATTCAAAACTAACTTTGGAGAGCAACTTGGGTGTTCAAGTTTAAAACTCACTGATCTGAGCATTCATGTCAGTCATCTTCTAATATTCAAATATTCACAGGAAGCAAATCTCAGAGTTGGGAAATATGGTCAAGTGAAAAAATTTCAGATTAGATGAGTGCTTCTTGTGTCTGTTTTTTTTCCACTGTCCACTGTTTGTTGAGGCATGCTGCTTCAACCCAGTTTACTCCTCCGATTGTCACATAGCTTCAGTGTTGCTTTCTAATGCTGAGTGAATTATTTACATTGAATTTATTTCATACTTTTTCCAAAAGAAATCTTCCAGGAAAAAAAAATGTTTGCAGCTCAGAGAAATGAAGGGCTGCATCAGGTCTACAGTTATTTCCTCCTAAAGTCCCTAGTGACAGGCACAAGGGTGGAACTTGGATAAAGTCAAGTTTTTGGAGCATATGAGGGAATATCTCAGTAGGTTACCTGTCCAGTCCATCCAGACTGCTCCTGGCTTTCTATGGGGCCCACAGGCATTTTGTTTAGAGCCCACTGGCTCCTCTAAGTTAGAGCAATGTTCTGTCCACAAAGGCTTCTGGAATTAAAGTACCTGAGTATCTATGCAGATCTATCTGGACAAGATAATACAATACATAATTTTGTAAGTTTATTATTTTTTTTTTCAAATACACTTTATTTTATTTGCCTTGTAATACATTTACTAAGCCCAGCAGCTAAACCCTCATGGGCTTTTCACTCCTTCCCCTCTCTTGTGGGATAGGGAGAATGTATAAGGATGACAAGAAGGCTTATGAATCAAGGAAAAAACAGATTAATAGACGAAGTATAATCTGCACACTCAAAGCAAAGCAAAGCAGAAATTCACTCAATATTTTCCATCAGCAAGCAAATGCCCAGCCACCACCTGGGAGGCAGGGCCTCGCCATTCATAAAGCTAATTTGGGGAAAGAAGGTCTTAACCACCATCTCTCCTTCTGCCTGTTTTCCTTGATAATTTATTGCTTATCATGACATGACAAGGGTCATGTCATATCACATGGGTCACTCTGGGTCAGTTGATCTGGCTGTGTCCCCTCCCAACCTCAGCTCAGCCTCAGCCTCCTCTCCAAGTGGACAGAGTGGGAAACAGAAAAAAAAAACAAAACCAAAAAAAAAACAAAAAAAAACAAAAAAAAAAAAAAAAAAAACAAAAAAAAAAAAAAAAAAAAAAAAAAAAAAAAAAAAAAAAAAACAAAAAAACCAAACACAAAACAAAGAACCAAACTTCACAATGTGCAAGCATTTGTAAGCAATGGCTGAAACACTGGTATATTATTGAGGGTGGTGTTGTGGTGTTGTCCCAGGTCCAAAGCGTGGCACCATATGGGCTGCTGTGTAGAAATTTGACTCCATACCAGCCAGACCCAGCTCATCTTAAATGATCAGATTTTCATCAATAGAGCCTCATGAACCTTTATGGTAAGTGATTATATTTTGTGCAAGGACTTTGAAATACAATTATTTCTTGCAGGCAGATAGAAAGGGTGAACTGCTTTAGTGCAAATGGTACTACTCTAACCCATGTTTTGGGATTTTTTTATCAGGTATGTAGTTTTGGACAAGAGAAGGCATTTGGTGAAAACAAGCAAAGGTTCTTCCCACACTTTCTACAGAGCTAAGGTCAGAAAAGCATTGGACATGACTTTTATTTGTCACTCAATATAGTTAAAAGAAGTTTTAAAAGTAATAGTAGGTATAAAAAGCAGTTTATTTTGTGCTTCTTTCCACGATGGAGCTGTACACATAATGAAAAAAAATATACTTTGTAAAGCCCATAGCTCTGTAGATAAAATATCTGCATGTTCTTCACTGAATAACAGAAGTATTAGAGAAAAAAATAAATTCAGTTAAAATTCACCATGCAGAACAGAAACTGGCACCAATATTTCTTGGGGATTGTTCTTTTGTATAGGAAGTTCTACCTGGACACTAAATTGTCTTTTGGGTAATATTTGGATGAGGTTATCTCAGAAATCTTCTTTCATATGAAATGAAAGCTCTTATAATCAATTTTGAATGTAGTCATGGGAAGGCCACAGAAAATGAGACTATTTTTGACCTGTAGGAAGATGACAAGGATGAATGACTGAATGACTATGCTGTGAATTTACTTTCTGTCAACAGGTAGTTCATGTGAAACATTGCAGTTTTAAAGATTTTATATTTTTTTCTTGGCACTAAGAGAGACTTAAAAGTTTCATTTCATCTTGTTGGCTGGAGAGAATTTTTAGTGGCTTGTTTTAGCTGAATAGTTTCAGTTTTATATGAAGCACAGTGATACTTTTATGTCTCTTTAAATAAGAATACTAAAATTTAATTGTAAGAATTCATAAAGAAAGAAGTTAAAAAGTTAGGTTGCTTTTCCAAAATTCCTGGAAAGAGGTTTCGGATGGAAAGGTGATACCTAGACCCTCAAGCATCATTTAAAAATGTGAACCAGAATATGAAACATTGCTAGTAACTGCTGTGATTGTATGTACAGTGTAATTTGATGAAAATATCAAATATAAATCTCCTGTGCCTGTCAATTCAATTTTTTGTATAGATCAGATGTAAGGGTCACATACATATTGGACATAAAAGTACCTATTCTAAATAAAATCCTGAACTCAAGATATATATTGAGTCTTTCCAAATACACTTCACAGCCTTTGAAAGTTCAAGAAAAAATAATCTGTTTTATGCCTAGTGCCATCTGTTTACACAATTCAGAGTTCAGTAAGAGGAGAAAACTTTGAAAAGTTTGCAATAACAAAAACAATAATTAAATGGTTATGAATTATACAGGGAAAATGAGATATAGAGATACTCTAAAACCAGAAAACAGTATAACCAGAATATGATATTTTACTAGAAGGGAATTTTCAGAGGCAAAACAAAAAAGACAGATACATCTTGGTTCCTTTTTTTTTTCTTCCTCTCTGAGACTCAAGTGTTCCTACTAAAATATTAAATGGAAACTATTCCACCTTTTTTCATTCAGTTATACAATAATTGTTTATTAACCTAATATGAATATGAATACCTAGCTTGTTGAGTTCAGATGTTCTAAAATCTCAGTTTGTGGAATCTTTTCCAAGATATTCCTGACTACAGTACATTTAATTTTATTTTAATTTTAATCCCAAAACACTAGTTTTTGCAAGGTTTCTGAATTTTTACAGAAGCTTTTCACCCAGACTGGCAGTGTTAAAAAACAAAACAAAAACATTACTATCCAGACTATGATACAAGAGATCTGGCCCAATACCTGCTCTGGCATATGTAGTTGCATGGTTCATGTTATAACCCAGAGTAGTACAGAGTATCCATTTTTTGCACAAAAGAAGTTGTCTACAGAAATATGAAGGGCAGGAAGGGATTTTCACTTTTATACTAATTTTATGAGCTGCAGGTGATGGGAAATTTCTGCTTAGAATAAAATGTCAATTAAGGAGTCCCCCCAAAAATCTTGACTTTTGCTGTCACGTTTGAAATCCTTTTGACAATGTGCTCTTTTATTTTTGCATGGGCAGAGAACTCTCATCTGTCTCTATTCAGTGCAAAATATTTGGGCCAAATGTTGTGAGTAATTAGCAGTTAATATGCAACTGTTATTCTAATTTTTAATCATGAATAGCTCTGCTGCCCTCTCTTAAAGCTGACTGCTGCAAGTGGAATTGATATTGACCTAGTCTACCTGGAGACTGCTGAACTTTTAACCTTGTTAAAAATCTTGGGAGCTTCTTGTCTTCTTGTCTTATTTCTTTATTTAACTTGTTACTAAGAGAAACAGAAGATAATAATAATGATAATGATTAAAAAATAGACTCAGAAGAGAGTTTAAATCTATGCATAATTCAGCATCAGTAACTCATTTCAATGTTCTTAAGACCATCTTCACTGAGAAAAAAAATGTTTCTAGGCATCAGAGATTGTTGCTTAATTTGAAACAAAGAGTAGAATGCAAATGAGCAAAAGATGCAACAAAAATGAAACTGGAATTTCTGAGCAGACCTATAAGTGGAAGAAAAGCATGAAAACGCATGTGTGTATCACCAGAAACAAGTGTCAAAGTTGGGAAAATCATTTCAGTATCAGAAGAAAAAGTGACTCAAACTAATGTGTGGACATTTTCTATCATTAAAATACCAAATAATACAGACTAAAAATATATTAATGAATGCTTTAACATTCAATAATGTTCTATAATACAAATATTAAATCTCTTTGGACTTTGCTGTATTTGTCACAACTTTGCGCTTCCACAGTAGTGAAAATTAAGGTATTAAGTTTCTTTTGAACTATCACATAAAGTTTGAGATGTCATTCTACTATATCTCCACTACATTGTTTACTGAATTATTTCAATTAAATCCCTCTGAATAACTATTTTTTCTTGTTAATTTTGCAGAACTTTAATGATATCTGGAATCTGTGAGTGCATAGAAAAATTTTTAATAAAGGAGTAAAAATTGAAAAAATCAAGGGACAATGGATGAAGTTTTAAGATGGATGATATTTCTGAGTGAAATACCAACTTCCTTTCCTGTATTTGCTAAGAAAATGTTTTCTCCTATCAGAATAACGTAATAATAGTTCTTGATTTCTCCTGACATAGAGATAGTAATGCAGTAAAGTCAGTATGACTGATCAGAAAAAAAAAAAAAAGAAAAGTAATTTGATCTTTTAAGCTGAAAAAACCACAGGTTTACATTATGTGCATGAAATGTTCCTGTGAAGTTCTTTACCATCCTGATCTTAAATGTTTAAATGACAGTTATGGGAAACACAAACAAACAAACAAAAACAAAAGAAAGGAAACAAAAAAAACCCCGATAGCAACAACACAATAACAGCAACAACCAAATACAGGCAAAGGGAAATTTAACATTGCAAATGGAGATAAGAGGCCAAAATTCCATGTCCATCTGGGCCCAAGTGACCCAGATGAACATGGAAGAAACACATCTTAACGCTAAGATTCTACATAAAGTATCAAATGTTTTTGAGGGGATTTCTTAAGATATTTTTGCATATGTACCACATGCAAACATCTTCCTCCTATCAAATGATATTAAATACATATTGGCATTGTTTGCCCATTCTTGACTCTCTGGTATTGGGAATCATTCTACAAATCCAGAGCTGTTCTTCATTAATGCTGCTGGGCAAACATAGAGCATGATTCTGAAGTAATTAGTATTTTTATGGATAATTAGAATACTGTCTCTGTTCATTAACATTTCAAATCTCATTTAAATGTAAATTGTAATATTCTTCTTCTGTGCAAGAATGGGTAGTTAGTGTCATTCATGAGTAATAAGTAATTTGTTCCTCATTAGCCATAGGAATAGATAAAGATATAGGTCAACAGTGGATAGCTGATGTACTTAAAAATGGTTACCTGTCTGGAAGGGGAATTTAAAACAAGCAGTCATTGTTTTGCTGTAATTTTGCATTTTTAATTTGGTCCTAATTCATAATTCAGAACATTTTATATTAATTGGCTCTTTACATTATTCATAATGAGAGTGTGAAAGTACAAAAATATTTTTTCTGAGTGACATGAGATACAGTGTGAAATTTTAAAATACTATTTTCATATTGATTCAGATGAAGCACATTTATAATGTAGAGCTCTACTTTCAGATACTTTTTCAAAGCACTAGAAGCTGTTCCCAGAAATGAAGACTGGTTATGTATTAATCTTATTAAAAAAAAACAAATATAATCAACCTGTTCTGACTGAAAGATTGCTTGAATTGATTTTGAAGAAGAGTTGAAACTTTGCCCTGAAACTATATTTAAGTGAAAATAATAATAATAATAGTAGTAGTAGTACTCATAGTAGTGGTGGTAGTAGTAGTAGTAGTAGTAGTAGTAGTAGTAGAAAAAAAGATCACAACTTTCCTTTCTGTTGGTTAAGTTAGACATCAGTCTATGGGTATGCCATTTGGGTAACAGATTAAAAAAAGGTATCTTGTAATCCTTCCCGTTAGTGAATCACGTAAAAGAAATAGGAATTCACAAGCCATTGGTGAAGGTAACACTGAAGGTCAGTAATTCAACTCTTTTCCCTAAGTAATCTGCATTACTTCTGTACTATTTTCATTGAGATTTTTAGCAAAAAAAGCAAATATTTTAAGGCAGTTGTATCAAAAAATAATTTGAAGTATGCTAGTGAGTGAAGCATGAATTAGGGAGCAAACTAATGAAATTTGTATGTATTAAAGGAGTGAGAAGACACCTAAACAGTGTTAGCAGACAACCAACAAGCAGAGGGAGGGAGAGCTGGAAATGGTTAAGACTGCTTGGTTAACATCATTGCTTGATTAACAAGGCTGTCATCAAAGCTGTAGGAATCAAATGAGATCCATGAATAATCATGGTAAGTTAAAACAGGAAAGTGTGTGTGCCTATATAAGTATAATAAAATGATTTTACACTTGCTTTATTGTAAAGAAGGTCTACTTATTTACATTTTTATGGATGCAATCCTTAGGTAGACAAGCTCAAGCCTATGTATAGCTGAAAAACATAATATAATTTTAGTAAAATTATTATTCTCAACCACTGTCTATCAGAAGTACATCAAATTATATTGAGGGGATTTTTGCCTCTCTGATTGGCAGGGGAGGTTTTTCAATTGCTTTTGCAAATATATCTGTTGAAAACTTCTTTATAAGGTTTCTAACATAAGTTTGTTGATCTAACCTCTGTTTTTTTCCTGAGTATTATATAAATATTTTAACTCTTTTTTTTGTTTGTTTTCTTTGAGCAACCTGCTCTATGGAAGTTATCTCTTGCAATGGCAATTGTGTTAGAACCAGCTGATCTTCAAGGTCCTTTCCAATTCAAATCATTCTATGATCCTCAAACTACGTATCACTGGTCTCAGCTCTTAGTCTGGCAAATACTGTACAGAATAACTGCTTTTGGACCATGTAGTAATAAAAAGCTTTTATTTGTCTGATCATCTTCATGGCTGTTCTATGCTTCTGGGAAATATAATTAAATATTTCTTATATTAAAGGTTATTAAGAGATATCACATACAGTTCAAAAACCTCAAGAAGAGGAGCCTATCACAAGGGCTTTTCATAATGCCCTTAATAGTACCAAAAATACCTTTTCGTTTATATTAAAAACCAGCATTTTTTTCCTCCAAACAAAAAGTGATGATGGAAGACTCTTGTAAGACTACCAAATATACACTGGTCTTTTTAATATTTTCATTTCCAGAGAGCAATCTTCTTGATTGTAACTGAAGGTTTTCCTATAAGTTACCAAATCCAAGATTTTGCAAATGATTTAAAGTCTCATTTCTTTCTAACAGTTATAACCAGCTCATTCTTTCTGCTTGCTATTACAGTGTTTCTCTCAGTTGACTGTGTTTCACAACCTTCACAGAATATATTGAGAATAGGTCAAGAAGGAAAAAAATTGTTTGAAAAAAGTTTGGGTCAATTCTCTCTATGTTTCCTTTTTTAAAACTTTCAAATATGGAGCTCCACCATATTCCCAGACAATCTGTAACACTTGTCTTCAAATTTTGCTTTAATATTTAGCCTGATTATTTTCAGTAGTTTCAGTTCATTAGATTCTGTTCATCAAAGATGAAGCAAAGATTGGTCCCTCTTTCTTCAGTGCAACAGTATTTGTGTCTGAAATCTGTAATCATAAACATTATGATCTTTCCTTTTTTTAACTAAACAAACTCATTCATTCCTCTTTGTAAAGTTCATATTGATGTCCCTGAATTCTCCCCTGTCAGTCCCCATCATTCTTGACAATCAGGGCACGAACTGAACATTGAATTCCAGCTGGTACCTTATCAGCACTGGGGAGAGCAGAGTAATTGCATGTCTCTTAGGCAGGATTTTATGCTTATACGTGTTAGTATGGTTTGTCTTTAGAGTAGCATCATGACATAATTAAGTAGCATTTAGTTTTATGATCCGCTATAAATGAAAGACCTTTTCTGAACAACTGTTATTCTTATCCTGTATTTTGTTAGAAAAATATTTCTACTCGTGTGTAAAACCTTGCCTTGTCTTTATTGACCCATACTCTTTACTTTCCTATTAAGACTATTTTTTTCGGGGGGAAATAGGTGTTAAGAGATTATGAATTCTGATCTTTATCTTCAGTGTGCCTGTAAAGCATCACAACTTTTTCAACTGCATATTTCGTGCATGTAGTGTTTATGTCACCAAACATCCCTGAAACACTACATACACCAGAGTCAAGATAGATCCCTTGAGGAATTACATTACAAAAAGAAGCTACAGGCCATAAATGTTCTTTCTATACTATATTTATTAATTTTATATGAGAATGTCGTGTGAAATGGTGTCAAAATCCCTACACAAAATCATATCTACAGTCTCCTAATAATTCTTTTTAAACAGATCTTTTACCATGCCATACAAAAGGTTGAATACCATTTGACTTTAATGCATCCAAATTTGGTTTCATTTGCTCCTTGTTTTAAGATATTTATTGATAATCTTATATTTTTCTTGTAAGCTTACTTAAATTTAAATGAAGTATATCTTTTCTATAATTCTGTATTTCTTCTTTTACCTTTTCAAATGTAGGCATTATAATTGTCCTTTTCCAATACTCTTTAATCCTATGTGTTACCAATAAATAGGATAAACACGAAAATTTTCTGAATATTTTAACTAGTACTTTAAGATTGGGTCAGTGATTTCTTTTTAATAAACACACTGTTTTAGTGTAGTTAACTCACATTCTCACAATTTTAGTCTACACTAAACAGTAATCTTGAAGGAACTGAAAGTGACCTTCTTCAAAGTTTTTCTAAGTTGGTAGTATCAACTCTGTAATAAATAAAGCTTCATTCTTCAAAACCCAATGTAGTACTTACATGTTTACAAAGATTTCATTAGAGATTTTTGAGCTGTACATTCACCATATTCCTGGTATTTGGAAGGGGTTTTTCCAGATTTGATCTTGATGGGTCTATCACTTGGTCATTATGTTAATCTTCTTCATCCTTGAGAGGCAATACTTTATTCCCTTGTCTGTCATTCAGACTTTTCAGATTGGTTCAACTATTTGTAGCTAATTTTTATTGAGAGTTTCTGTCTTGTTTTGTGCATTTGAACCTTTGAAGTAAAAGTATTTTTAGTTGATCATTCACTGTCTGACAAAAAAAAAAAAAAAGTATAAATTAGAACTTTCAGAGTTATAATGAGCATCCATGCAAAAATAGAGGCATTTTTACTTCAGGAACTTTAAGAAAGTAATATTACTTAAACAAAATTTATTTATAAAAAAGCATCTCAGATTTTGTTACTATGATGCATAGCTGTAAGAAATAATCTTTAACCAGACACTGAAAATATTTAAAGCCTCATGAAAATTTGATAGCTAATTATTTTGCTTTTGTCTACTCTGTGCTGACACAATGATACCCTCTTACATCTTTTGTAAGAAATGTGATTTTCCTCATTGCTATGGATTAAAACTTTTTTTTTTTAACTACTGTAAGAAATATCAAATGCAGATTTTCTTCACATTGTCTTTCTCTGCTCAACATTTCAGTGAAATAATATGATTTAGTAAGGAAAGTACTGTCTGACAAACATAAACTTTTCTACTTCTGGTTACCCACTGTGTGGGCAGTGGTGGGGGCAGTAACTGTCTTGGTTTCACTAGTTCGTCACCTACTTACATTGAAGAGAGGAAGAATCTTTCAGCAAATTACTTTTCCAAGGCAGAAACTGCTAAACAAACATGATACATAGACGTTTGGGCATACCTGGTAAGAATTTAGAGTGTCTAGAGATGTTTAATTTCTTAACAGGGAACAAATCATTAACATTCCAATGTAATGAGTAAAAAAGATTCTAATGATCTCTATTTTCAGCAGGTACAAATGAGAGTAGTTGATGTGTCTTCGGTGGAGCTGTGTAAATAAATACCAGCTGAGAATTTGGGCCAGGAACAGTAATTTATCAGATGCAAGCTCTGTTTTACAGAGACAATAAATGCTTCCTTTTTACATGTAATTCATCTTCATGCTCTATGGTTGATATAAAAGTCTGCTGTGTCTGCCTTAACTAGCAGTAACTATAGGATGAATTTTATTTTATGTTTTCTTTTTCCCTTTTTCCAATTTGCATTTAGTATTTTAAGAGATAGTAATTTATAACTGAGAAATAGTGTCAGGAAGCCTACATGGATGCTTCAGACAAAACACGAACTTCAGATGCGAACATAGAAGAGATGGAAGAAGGATCTAGACAAAAAAGAGGAATTGTACAGACACTATCTGAATGTGCAGAAATGAGGTTAGGAAAGCCAAAGCCCATCTGCAGGTAAATATGTCAAGGGACATGAAGAGCAACAAAAAGATTTTACATGTGGCAGAAAAAAAAAAAAAAAAGACAAAGGAAAATGCAGGCACATTGTTAAATGAGACAGGGGAGTTGAAGACAAGGGATGTGGGAGTAACCAAGGTACTCTAAACATATCAAGAGAGTGATTGGGAGTTGTCAGCTTGGATTTACACAATAGAAATTGTATCTACCAACCTAATGACCTTTTACCACGAAATTAGTTGTTTAGTGGACAAGAAGAGAGTGGTGGATGTAATTTATCTTGACTTTAGTAAAGTGTCCCTCTCACGATGTCCTCATCGAAAAACTGATGGAGTATAGATTAGCTAAACAGAGAGTGAGGTAAAATGAAAACTGACCAACGTTGTAATCATTGCTGTGAAGTTCAGTTTAAAGGCCAGTCATGAACTGGTGGTGTTCCCCTAGGATCAATAGTGAGGCCACTACTGTTTAACATCTTCATTAAGAATATAGGTAATAAGGTAAAGACCACCTTTTATGATATTTTATCTATTTGTTTATGTGGTGAGGAAAGTAACAAAAATAAGGATATCATCTTCTGAGTGGGGCACAGTTGAAGGACAAGAGGCAATNGTTAGGCAATTTCCAGAGGTACCCTCAATGATTCTATGATGCTCTGAGTTTACTGATAAATTTAACAGGGTACATTACAATAGATAGTTTGGTTGTTGTTCTGCATGATAGGCTTTTTTTTTTCCAATGAAATCATTTGCTTTGCATTATAAAGGTAACATTTTGTTAGGCTCTTGCCCTGAAAGATCATAAACATTTTAAAATGTGCCTAGCAATAATCACTGTGAATAATATTTAAAATAATTTTTAAATAAAGGCTTGGAAAATATATATATGTGAATCAGCTTTCCCTGCAGCATATTTTTTAATACCTTATTGGATGATTCACTGTGGCTGAGCAAGGGCTTCTGAGACAAATGTATCATCAGCAATACTTCTTTAATAGCATGATGTGTTTAAATGAAGAGGATCTCTGATTCTCTGTTTGTTGTTCCTTTTTCCTCCCCCCAAAAAAGTAAATGTCTGCATTACAAAAATGTAGATGTAGTTGGTTGAGGTTGGTATATTTTTTTCATGAATAAAATTTGACTTATGATAAATATTTTGTTTGGTATGTTTAAATAGGGTTAGGAAGAAGCAGTTATAGTCTAAAGGCCAATCTGAAATAAGTTGCGGGGTTTGTTTGTTTGCTTGTTTTAATGGTTCTTCTAGACAGTGTAAAAATGGAGTTTGGCATTTTTAAAAATGAGTAACAAGAAAAAGAGAGAATATTGGACACAACTTTTAAAACTATCTCACCTTTTTTTCCCCCTCTGTTCTCCAGAGAATGGAGCATACTTCAGATGATTCTGTCTGAATCTTGTGAAGAAATTATTCCAAACCTACAGCCTATGACTGTAGCTATCCAACTGTATTTATCTACTTTGGAAGACGTCCAGGGAAAATGTATTGCCCTGAATCTCAGAGACCAAGTGAGGCAAACATGCTGCAGTGTTCCCAGGCCCTATCAGCAGTGAAACTGAAACTGTATTCCCAGCAGGCACACACAGGCAGAATACACGGGTAGNGTAATAAGGTAAAGACCACCTTTTATGATATTTTATCTATTTGTTTATGTGGTGAGGAAAGTAACAAAAATAAGGATATCATCTTCTGAGTGGGGCACAGTTGAAGGACAAGAGGCAATTGGGCACAAACTGAAACATGGGAAATGCATTTTAGGCATAAGAAAAAAACCTTTTTACTATCAGGTCGCCCAATCACTGGACCAGGTTGCCCAGAGATTTTGTTTAGTCTCCATCCTTGGAGATATGTAAAGACATTTTAACAAGNGAATCAGCTTTCCCTGCAGCATATTTTTTAATACCTTATTGGATGATTCACTGTGGCTGAGCAAGGGCTTCTGAGACAAATGTATCATCAGCAATACTTCTTTAATAGCATGATGTGTTTAAATGAAGAGGATCTCTGATTCTCTGTTTGTTGTTCCTTTTTCCTCCCCCCAAAAAAGTAAATGTCTGCATTACAAAAATGTAGATGTAGTTGGTTGAGGTTGGTATATTTTTTTCATGAATAAAATTTGACTTATGATAAATATTTTGTTTGGTATGTTTAAATAGGGTTAGGAAGAAGCAGTTATAGTCTAAAGGCCAATCTGAAATAAGTTGCGGGGTTTGTTTGTTTGCTTGTTTTAATGGTTCTTCTAGACAGTGTAAAAATGGAGTTTGGCATTTTTAAAAATGAGTAACAAGAAAAAGAGAGAATATTGGACACAACTTTTAAAACTATCTCACCTTTTTTTCCCCCTCTGTTCTCCAGAGAATGGAGCATACTTCAGATGATTCTGTCTGAATCTTGTGAAGAAATTATTCCAAACCTACAGCCTATGACTGTAGCTATCCAACTGTATTTATCTACTTTGGAAGACGTCCAGGGAAAATGTATTGCCCTGAATCTCAGAGACCAAGTGAGGCAAACATGCTGCAGTGTTCCCAGGCCCAATCAGCAGTGAAACTGAAACTGTATTCCCAGCAGGCACACACAGGCAGAATACACGGGTAGACCACATGTATGCATATTTACAGAGCTATGGCTAACTTCGTGGATTGGACATGCTCCTAACTTGAAAGACACATGTCCCTCCTTTGCCCCCAGACTGCATCACACACCTGCCAGCTCGTCCAGTTTGTTTCTCACTAGAATTTGCAATTGCTTTGTGGGAAATAGAAAAAGAAGAAAGCTTTCATAGCAGTGCAGATGTAGGCATAAAGTTAAAAGGATAAAGGAATGAGGACACAGAACTATAAGACTGTGTTTTTGTGCTGAGTAGAGTTAGGCCTTAGCAAGTAGAAAAATATTTTGAGCAAGGTAATAGTAAAGTTTAATAATGAGGTTCTGTGCTTTGTTTATAGAAGGGTATAAAAAGTTCCTGAGTAATAAGAAATATGAAACAAGCACTTATTGTTAGATATAAGGTATATGTGTAGTTTTAATGATTGGTTTATGCGGATGCCTGTAAGCTCTTAACAATTTCCTGTTGGTTAGAAAACTTTTAAAAGGCCTTGTAACACAGAGAATTCCAGCTGCTGTTGGCAAGACGTGAGCTGTTGTCATCTTTCAATTGTCTCACCCTGTACTGAGGCTGATGTTGCAAAAAAAAAGCTCAAGGAACGTCTCCTGGCAGTCCCATGCCTTTATTTGGAAGTATTCATATCCAACACCGCTGTAGCTGCTTGCAACATGGGCTTGTGGGGCTCTGACACCTGGTCCCATCCCCATGGTTGGCAATCGATTCCACTCCATCTACAGCTGGCAAGTAGGCCAATCAACCTGTGTTCCCAGTCCAGATGGTGCCACCCAGTCCTCCTGTCATTCCAGATGCTGGTGCTGTGAGACATAAAGTCTCTATGCCTCGGGAACCTCCAGTTTTTGGCACTGAAAGTTTCTCATTCTAGTCTCTCGAGTTGCTGACATTGCAGATGCAGTTGCTGACATTACAGACCTCCAACCTGTGGTCTGCACAATTACAGCACTCAGACCCCCCAGTATACACGTGCACACAGGAAGAGAATTAGAAAAAAAGTCAATAAGAAGTTTGACCAGATTAAACTGCTCAAGTGCAGGATATGGCTAGAAAAGTGCAGTGATCATACATTATTGATTTTCAAGCAACCAGCCCTCTTATCTCTTATCCTTCTATTTTCCACACTTTTTTCCTTCAGAAATTGGCTAAATCCATCCCTTTCCCTGCCTTTTGTTCCATCTCCTATCATCCCTTACTGTGTTCTGTGCAATCTCTGTATACATCCCATTCACCCAGGAAACATCACCCCTTCAGCCAGCAGGACCCTTCATGCTTGACTCATCATGATGGGTTTCAGACCTGCAAAATGGGGCTGAGAGTCTTCTGGGACAGCCATGAGAGGGATCTGAACAGGATATCCCTTTGCCTGGATCCATATTTGTTTCCTGCCTTCCACTGTGAACCCATGTGCCTCTCAATTCCTGGAGATGGGCCTGCTATGAGATGATGGTTCCTCTGATGGACTTGAGAGTAGCTAGGGTAAGGATCCTTTTTAGATGTGCAGATGGGCTTTTATCACCTAATATAACATAATAGACTGCAATTTTTTGAGTATTTTACTTGGGCAAAAGGAGTTTATTTCTCCCTAGAAAGTCTCTAAAAATCCAGCAGTGATTTCTATAGGTATAGTTTGTATTTTTATGAGTCTGCATTCAGAGTAATATAAGGGAGTTAAATAGTTATTTAATGATGTTAGATGTCTACCTGAGCCTTTTTTTTTTTTTTTTTAATGGGCAAGACATGTCATTCTTGGGTGATATACTTTAATGGTCTCTATGCTAATATCTTCAATTGCCTTCCAGCCATTTCTGGGTAGGTAGCCAGAAGAAAACTCTGACTTTTGGTACTGTCTCAGCCAAATGAGGTACTTGGACGTCTGTTGTGGACAGGTAGCACCTGGACCCTGTATCTAATCTCTTTATACTTTATGACTGAACAACCATGCAGTCTATTTGAACTGTTGAATTAATTATATTCCTTGTCCGTTTGAGCTGCCTTGACCTTAAGGAAGATTCTGAGTTAAATTCATTTTGACAGGTGTGCTACTCCTATCTATCTCTGTCAGACTGTCTTCTACCTAAACATCTGACAACTTTATAATCTCCTTGTTTTTGCCTGTCAACTATTTCTCCCTGAGTAGATTAATGTTATTTTAGCTTACTGGACTCTAGAGAGACTAAGAAAGAGACTAAGAAATGCTTCCTTTTTTTATTTCTTTTGTGGTTTTTTGTTTGCTTGTTTTTGTTTTGTTTTGGTTTTTGTTTTGTTTTGGTTTTTGTTTTGTTTTAGTTCTTGCTTTGTTTTGTTTTTTTAATAGTTCTTAGTGATGTCTGAAGAGATGATATTACCAGCATGGAACTTTTAAACTTATGAGTCTTTGAAGTCATGAAGTCATGTTATATGTGCGGATTGCATAGCCAGGCCCAGCCTAGGAGATATTGTCTTTGACTGTAAAATGCTGTAAAACTGTAGAATCATTAAGGTTGGAAAATACCTCCAAGGTCAATAAGTACAGCTTTTTTTTTAGTCTAGTATGTTTACTAAAACCACATTACCAAGTGCCACATCTACTTGTTTTTGAACTCTTCTAAGAATAGTGACTCCACCACTTTCTTGGGAAGCCTGTTATGTACAACCTGAAGATACCTTTGCACAACTTGAGGCTGTTTCCCCTTGTCCTATCAAGTCCTGCCAAATACTTATGTAAGTTAGAGAAAAGAGCAGGAATACTTACGAAGATTTGGTCTGTGAATCCTTCACGTGTTTGCAGTAATATGTTCCCTTATTGGATACACTGAAAAAGACAGCTGCGTTAAAGGCACATTTTTCTGTACAAATTTCTTATGAGATGAAAAGGTAAAATTGAATCACAGTTAACACTTTCTTTAATTGCTCATATTGTGACTGCTTTAAGACTTTGTTAAAGGTCTTACAAACAGGAAGTTACATTGTGTGTTAAAATAAACAACAGAATATTATCTTTTATTCCCTTCAAGATACAATGTGCATCTTCAAGAAAAGCATAGTTCAATAAGGAGCAAGAGTGCTGTTTTCAGAGAAAATTACAGCTAAAGAGTAAACCCTCCATCTTTTATTCTAAGGGGACAAATAATCACATCTGCTAAGTGATTTATAAAATGAGTGGTAGAAATTTTTTGTCCAGTGGCTCTCTTCAGTGCTGATCATATTCTTACGTTTGTTGACACACTAAACCATCTATTTTATTTATAACTACAGTTTAAAACTCTGCTGCTGATGAAGCTGTGTCATACCTCAAGTGCTAGGTATTAATTTTCATTTACTCCTGTATTTTGATGGTTTTTTTTAACAATTTTCTTTAGAAAATCTTTTAGGTGTTCAAAATATCTTGAAAAGCCTGTTAAAAGACCTTAATATCTTGATTGGAAAGATTAACAAACTGCAGGAACTCTTTGTGCAGTGAAAATTTAAAATATCTAACATATAATTGTAATAGACAGCTAACAGGCTCTGAGGATACTGGAAGAAAATCTGCTTAGCGGCCTAGAGCAGAAAAAACTTCAAGCATATTCAGTTAGGTTTATTAGCATGTGGAGAGGAAACGCATTTTAACATTCAGTTACTTAGAGTTATTCCCTTTAAGAGGAATTGGAAAAACTTTCCTTTTCCTTTATGATGTATAAGGTGGCTTATTTTTTCCCAAAACAACACAAAGGCTTTTGCTCTAAATATATATATATATATATATATATTATTATTAGATCTTCATTTCCTCCTTGGATGTAGATTCATATCTGCCATGCATTTAACACTACAGTTTATGAAATAAAGGTGCAGGTTTTGTTTGAAATAATTGGTATGCTCCTGCTGAGTTCCAAGATCTTTTGAATTTGGCAGAAAGGCATGTATCTCATCTGAGCTCAGAATGACTTCATTTTCCCCAGTGTTACTCATCGGAAACATAGAATCTGATTGTGATTTCTGTTTGTGAGGTAATTGCCTTGAAGACCATGGTGGGAAAACACAGCTATACTGAAGCATGAATAAAAGCAAAGTGGAAGCGGAGAGTTTGGTGAAAGATTTTCATTCATCAGCATCTCTGAACCTAGAACAACTGGCACAACTCTTGCCACAGAAATTCATGGTACTACTTTATGGTGCACAAGTCATGGTGAAATTTTAGTGATCTGCAGGTTTGAGGTGCATTAGTTTTGACCTGTGTTATTGAAATCAGTGGAAGCTTAAAAATTTATATCTGAAATAAAACATTTGTGAGTAGGGTTTCAAAGCCATTGCATCTGTGAGGTAGCTGGAACGATGTTTTCCAACTGATATTATAGATGTATTCCAACAGATCATATTGCAAAATTGGTGTAACACTTGCTAAGTAGTTACAGGAGCAGAAGTAAATGCTTTGCAATGCTGTGTAAGAGGAGTACTTTATAAATGCAATTAGTAGCAACTATTTAAAGAGGAAAATAACCTTTGGAAATGCTTAATGAACCAGTACAAATTCTTAAAGTTATAAATATTTCATTTCTCTGTCCGATGGGATTTTTCTGTTGAGGATATAAACTTGATTATAAGACAAAATGCCTCAGACAACACAAGCCCTGAGGCACTAAGTGTTTTAAGACAACGATACCAAAGTAGTTCTGAAAAGAAAGGCAGTCTGAGACATAAAATGAGCTTGGGGTTTTTTTTTGACTGTCTTTTGCTTCATTGAATTCATCTCCTTTTTTGTAGAATGATGTTGAAAAGAGCATAATGAACTATCAAATCAAAAGGCTAAATATAAATTGTTGCAAAAGATGAATGACAAAAGGAACCAACATCCCAAACATATCTGAAAGCCATCACAATCTGTCAGTCTTAAAAGCAGAACCCTGACCTCCTTTAGAGATTGAATTGATGTGCAGAGGGACAGGAAGAAAGGGAGAGCCCCACCAGAAGCAGTGAGTGATCTATTTGTCACTGCATACTGATTTTCATAAGCTGGCCTCTGTCACTTCTATTAGAAACACTTTTGTTTTTTCTTTATATTCTGTAACTACCTAGTTTTTTTTTTTTGGTGGTTTGTTTGTTT
>VWYO01009532.1:527877-538911 GCA_013400275.1 Rhadina sibilatrix | reverse complement strand
GACAAACCAAAGCTGGAATTTTAAAAAAAAAAAAAAAACAAAAACCAAAACAAACTCAAACTACGCAAGAAACATTACAATATTTTGTGTCTATTAACATTTCCTTTATTTTTTCTATTTCAGTTCATGTTGTAGCAAAAGAAAAATTATAATCCTGTTAAGAAAATGATATGATTTTTTACTGTGTGAGAATGCTTGTGTAGTTTTGTATAAGAAATCATCAGGTAAAAACAGCAGATTGCTATCTCCAGTACACAGTGTTATGTTTCCACTGGCCTAGTGGGAAGTATCCCTGCTCATGGCAAGGACTTGGAATTAGTCAATCTTTCAGGCCCCTTCCAAACCAAACCATTCTATGGTTCTATGATAATTTCTTATGAATCCTTGAAAAAAATGAAGAGTGGTTTCATTCCCTGTACACATTTGACTCTTCCTCAGTTTCCACTATAATGAACTGAAGAGTATCATGATTGATCTTGACCTTCAGTAATTTCCTAAACATCAGCTGACCCGGCTTATTCAACATTCTTTCCCTTTCCATTTTTTGTTTCACCTGCGTGTTCTTGTACAGTAATAAAAGAGTTTGGAGTAGATATACCACTTCTAATTACTTGGTTGCAAATATAAATTGATTTTGTAGTCCCTTTCCAAGCAGAGGCTTCTGTTTGTTCAACAGTGTTAAATCATAGGAGAAAGCTTCTTCTTGAATTGTAGATTGCATAAAAATGCAAAACTAAATTAATAAAGAGATGCAAACAGTGACTCAAGATCATAACAGCACTGAAAGAATAGGAATTAAAAGACAGAGTAAAAAGATAGATTTATAATCTGAAACAGTAAACCACTATGACTCTTGTTTCTCATGGGATGACATATTCTAATACTCTCACCTCTAAAATTATTATAAATTTAATATAAATGCTGGAGAAGTCATTTAGTAAAGTGAAAGGAAAACAAAAATATATGTAAATTCTGCAGTTTCCAGAGAACTTCCTCTGAACTAGGCATGATATTGAAGAAGAAAATAATTAAATAAAGTTTAACTATAAAAAAAAATTGTTTTTCTTGCACCCCTATAATTTTTAGAGTTCCTTTCTTCCTGATCCATCTAATTATATTAAAAAAACCAAGCAAACAAACCTGATTTTATTAAAGATTGTCTCCTTGTTTTTCAGTGAAGCAACTTTAATTGAACAAAAATTAGCTGGTTTTTATGGATTCTCCTCTAGTAGATTTTACTTTCTTTTGATATTTTTCTCATATGACTTGATTCTCAACTGCGACATATGCCTGTGAATCTTCTCAGGACTAATTTGAATGGAAAAATAGAAAACAACTTCTAGCTTGAGGGTTAAATTATTGTAAGCAGAATAAATTTACTTTAATTGTATTCAACACAATTTTGTACTTTTACAGCTTGACCAAGATTCAGTTACAATAGACATTTGAAACAAAATTGTTTTCTTGTTCAAAATGTTAAAATAAAAAAAAAACCACAGCACAATTAATACTAAACATTCTCTGTGGTAATGTTATTTTTCTCCAATCAAATGCATAAACAAATTTCTAGTTAACCGAGAAAGTTATTTTTATTATAGTCAAGCATTTGCTATTTATCCCTCTGTTTTAATCTGGTAAGCTTCAGTGGATAATGAGACTATTTCTGTATTTTTTTTTTTCATTGCAAAGAGAAATAACATTTCAGACATTTCACACATACCCTGATGGACTTTTCTCCTACCAGAGAGCAGGCAGTGTGGTCAGAAATGTGTGAACCTGTTTGCTCAAGTTTGTAAGTGTAACAGGACTCATGCATTCAGCATGCACTGATGGGTTTTTCCAGGTGGACTTTGGGAAGTATTCACCTCAACAGTGTATTCAGGCAGGTTCCCAGGCCCGGGTCTCCCTGATATTATAAGGGACCATTTTGCAAGTGCCAGAATCCCCTACTTCTAATGAAACAGGACTTACAGCAGCAGTGGGCCTGCTTTCCCAAGAACATTGCAAGGCTGGAATATGCTCCTAATCTGATTCCAAGTTCTCTATAGCTACCTTGATAGAGCATGCTACAGAGTGCCAGCATGCTAGCCTCATATTTCCAGCGAACTGATATTTGTGGACTTCCTTTTTAAGCGACTCTGAGAGCAAAGTAATTTTTTTTTCTGTTGTTAAAATCAGTTGGCTTTTCTCTTACACTTGAAGCAAATTTTCAGGCTATGACAATGCTAAAGGCCACTGGAAACTGACAAAGTGCTTTCCAGTATAATTCATTGCCTATTAGATCTTAAGTATATAAAAAGAGGTTATCTACTTATTTTTTTCTACTGTTTCCATTCTACTTTGCACTAGAAAGGTCAGTGAACACTCAGAAACACATACATTCTCCATGCTCAGCTAGATTCCAAGGAAAAATTTGAGGAGGTAGGTGAGGGGGTCTTAGAGATAGAACCATGGCTTTGAGATAGCACTGTCTGTTCTGGTATCATTCATTGATGTATAAGGAGTGCACAAGATGATTTTTATGAACAGTTTATTTTACTTTTATAAAAAGTATTCTTTCATACAAAAAATAATAGATATTAGTTCAAAACCAAGAGGTTATTTTCCTTTTCTTCTTTGGTGTGGGGTAAGAGGTGAAAAATATGTGAAACTATGTTTTTCTCACAGTTGGTACTTAATTCCCAATCTGTAGCAAATATGAATTAGAAATTATTTATACTTTGGAACAGAAATAAATCTTTCCAAAACTTCTGTGACATGAAAATACTGAAGACAACTTAACATAAAAAAACAAAACAAAACAAAGGTAACCCTCATTTTTCATCTTACTTATTATAACTGTACACAAAATTATATATATGTATATATAAATACGAGAATTATTTTTTTAAGAAAGCTAATTTCAGAGTTTCTTGAAGGAAAGGAGGTTCTTAGACTTTGATTATATAGCTATATAATTTTAAGTACCCTGTAAAAAGACAATGGACAGAGATAGCTAGTATATTTAGAAATTAATGGTTTCCCGTGGGAAGTTTTAATTTGTTGCATTAGCATATTTCACCGGAACATCACTGAATATGAAAAAAATATTCTTTATTATTATTAATGCATTTGATGCACTTATTTTTCAATAACACAGTGTTAGAAGCAAGGCATGATGTCATCATACTTAACAAGGCTGTAAATCACTGTATTGTTTTATCATTAAGGTTAGCAACGCTGCATACAGAAAGAAAAAAAGTCCCTTTCTCTTCAAATGATACCAATTATATCAGTTTATTCTGTGCTAATAATATATGTGATCCATGGATAAGGCTGCAGAATAGAATTTTAGAAGACCCTAAGGGAACATAATGCTCAAACCTGCTGATTTTCAGTGAGTTGGAATGCACTTCATATTTCTATCTCAGTGTACAATTTTTTGCTCCTACATTTGGTGTATCTAAATTAAAATACAGTGAGATGATTCTGTTATTAACTTAAAGGTACATTTTTTCACATAGACAAACCAACAAAAAAAAAAGGCTGGCCTATTTTTTTTGGAAGTGTGGTGACCCTTGCATTGTTTTGTTGTCCTAATTCATTTATAGACTAACTATCAAAGGAATGGAGCCCAGAAATAGTAATGCATTCCACTTAACACTAAAGAAATGACCCTTCCAGATGCTACTGTCACTTGCAAAATAAGTGGACTGTGTGTACTTTCTATGGAATGTGCCATTTGGCCTTACTGATTGCCACAGGCGGTATTCATTATTCTACCTGCCCGACATCATCCTTTTCATGAAATAAGTCTCTCCAGTACTGTTGTTTTTTGCTAATGCACATTCTTGTGCTTCCAATTTTATGGTGATGATGGATGTTATATGTATCTGTGTGTAGTGCTCTGTCTGATAGAGGGTTGCTACTTTGCCATGCAAATACCAGGCCTTTTTTGACTAGAAATCTGTTGCAGTCATCAGTGTGACAGGCCCTAAAAGCATCAGTGAATGAATCAGAGATTCAGTGATCTCAGCTGAAAATAATTTGATCTGGGAAAATTTCAGGTAGTATGCAGATACCTGCATCATCTTGCAGAGTGTGATGATGATCTAATAAGCAGTTATGCACATGGATAATTTTACAGATGTGCCTATTTTATTTTAATAGGACTGTCTATCTGAATAAATAACTCTTGCACAGAAATATTTGCAGAATAAGGTGTTTGATTTACATATCGTAAAATGTCCTGAGTTGGATGGAACCCACAGGGATCATCAAGTACAACTCCTGGCCCTGCACAGGATACCCCAGGAATCACATCAGTGCTTGAGAGCATTGTCCAAACACTTCTTGAACTCTGTCAGGGATGGTGCTATGACCAACACAAAGTGCAGAGCAGAGCAGGACAATCCCCTCCCTTGCCCAGCTGGCCATGCTGTGCCTGATGCCCCCCAGGACAGGCTTGGCTCTCCTGGCTGCCAGGACATTGCTGACTCAGATTCAGCTTGCCATTTACCAGGACTTCCAGATCCCTTTCTGCAGTGCTACTTTCCAGAGTCTCTCTTGGTATTGACACCTGGATTTGCCCTGTCCCAGATAGAGAATCCATCATTTTTCCTTGTTAACCCTCATATGGTTGGTGATTGCCCATCTCTAATTTATCAAGTTCTCTCTGCGGTGCTGCTCTGTCTTTGAGGGATTCAACAGCTCCCTTCACTTTAGTCTCATTGGCATATTTATTTAGTATAACTTCTAATCCTTTATCCAAATAATTTATGAAGATGTTGAAGTGAACTGGGCATAAAATGTAGCCCTGCAGAACCCCACTAGTGACTGGTCACCAGCCGTGTTTATTCAGCTGTCTGCTGGACATTTTATCCAGAAGGCCACAGTGAGAGACAAGATCAAATGCTTTATTGAAATCCAAAAGGATTGCAGCAGTTGGCTTCCTTTGATCAACTAGGTGGATAGCTGTCATAAAATGAAATTGGGTTTATTGACCAGGACTTTCCCCTCATGCATGCATGCTAAATGTGCAGACCAATGATTGTATTGTTTTTCATATGTTTTCCAATAACTCGCAGAATAATCTTGTCTATAATTTAACAAGACACTGAAGTAATGTTGACAGACCTATAGTTTCCAGAATCATCACTCTCAGCCTTCTTGAAAATCAGAGCAACATTAGTCAGCTGGAACCTCTCCAGATTCCTAAGACTGTTCAAAAATTATTTAGAGAGGTCTTGGGATGAGATCAACCATCTATTTGAGTATTCTTAGATGATTCCCACAAGCCTTCATAGACTCATAGAGGTCCAGCTGGACCAGAAAAGCCCACACAAGTGGGCTAAGAGTTATCATTCTAAGAGTTATGACCCTACAGCTAAGGGTTCTGGAACCCCTGCAGGCAAAGAAAACATTAAATGTCTCTGTCTTGTTGAGGTTCTTGTTTGTGAGGCAACGTGCATTTTTCAATATGTTCAACTGTTTTCAATGTTTAGCTGCTTAGATACCACCACCATTGTATACAGTTTGCCACTTAAGCCTCAGATTTAACTTTATTAGAAATGTAATAATTTAATAAGAATGTGATATTGTGTTAGCATTATTATTGATTTATCATCCTTTCTCACTCTTTCCTTCTATTACTTTGTGTAAACTTTGCAAAAGACAAAATATTTGTTTTGCATTTGTTTCTGTAATAGTATAGGACAAATTGTTAGCTGTTTCAATAGAATGCTTGACAAATTTTAATACATCCAGTAATTCTGTCCAAGTGAAATATTATTTGCTATATGCATGTAAGGTGTTAACTCAGAGAAAACAGCTCAGAAATTATACTGTATTATATTGTAATATGAAATAAATATGGCTAAAAATGCTTGAAAAAGGAAAGACAGGTGAGTTCATAAAAGGAAAACATAATGAAAAAAATGCTGCTCTTACTGTTATCAGAAATAAAAATACAAAAAAAAAAAAAAGGAATTTTATTATTTTTTTGCTTTAATTCAGGGATTTAGTTGGGATTTAGTTTTTATGTGAAGCTTTGTGTTCATTTGGGGTTAGGCTTCTCCAGCATTTATTCATAGCATTTATTCAGGTCAAATACCAGTTGTAGCTGTCTCGTACTTCTGAACCTGCTGAGGCCCAGATGTAGGGCACAGTGTGTAATAAAGGCTTGAGATTAGAGACACAAGTGAAAGCATTCATGCAAGGAGCAAGTTGCTGTGCAGTTCATTCCTTTGAATAAATGATTGTGGGTTTATCCCTAGTTTGATGATTACTCCCTTGAAATACAGATGATTTTCAAAAGTAGGAAGTGTGAAAGAACCACATCCTGTACAGAGCAAGATAGTTGGAGCCTGAAATGCTGGCTACAGGAAGTGCAAGCATTGTGGTTTAAATCCTATTCAAGTTGCATTACTTAAAAGCAAAATCCTTCAGTTCTTGAGTGAACTTAACATGTTTTTTTTTAATAACTTAGACCACCATTATTTTTTCTGTGAAACAGTGATGTTATAAAGTTCTTACTAGAGCATAAATAGTTTGCTTTACAGAGGAAAGATACTCCAAATGAAGCATTCTTAATTGTGTTCAATACCATTATGATTAATATTATTTCCAATTTTTATTCTTAAAACAGTCTCCTCACCCCTTAAACTCCTTTCCCAGCTATCAATAAAGCTTCTTTTTTTCATCCTTTATTGATCCATGGAAGCTTATTCATGATTTTGTCTTCTTCTACTTGCCTTCTTTTCTCTGACTTGTGCTGATGCAATTTGCTCATGACCCTGATTTCTCTTTTAGCATCTAGTAAGTGTTTGTAGCATTTCCCGTGGTATCCCTGCAAATACTGATGAGTAAGGACTTTGGTTTACAGGCAGCCAGAAACAGAGTTTATATATGTTTTCATTTGACTTACACAGTAGCTTTTGGGATACCAGTTGTGATCCATAGAAGAGTAGGAGCACAATTCATAGTTCATCATTTGTCTGTAGTGTGAGGGGCAGATTCTGCTAGTAAGGGTGACACATTCCCACTTAGCGTTATCATTTCTGGTCTGGAATGGTATTTCAGCTGGTGCCTGTCCTCCAGCAGGTCAATTCCAACAAGTCACGTGCTTAAAATCAGAACACAGAGTACATTGGATGCAAATTGGATATGCAAATAGTTCCTTTCCTTACTGAAGTTCCTGCTTATTTAAATGAAGGTTTGATCCGAGGCATGATGCTCACAAAGTAATGAGTTGCATAAATAGAATTAAGGATATATCTTTAGTACATTCAACATATATCATTAAAATACACTCTTGCTGAAATTTAGGAGTCTAAAATATCAGTTGGCAGAGAAACACTGTATAAAATCTTTTGCCCTGTTATAGAAATAAAAATGGCTTAAATTTTTCTGGTCTTAAGTTACAGCTTTCCCAGAATTCACAGTGTAGAACATATCAATCTATATCCTTTTAGAGGCTTAAAAGTGTCAGTTGTTATGAACTTTATATGTCAAGAATATTCAGTATGAGCAAACTACTTAGTTTTCATGTGAAACTTTGCAACAGGAGTTGACTTTTCAAATGAGGTTTCCTGTGTTCATTTTGTGAGGCAACTCTTGTCTTTGCTTTGATAAGTATAAAAGTTGTAAGTTTTCTTCTTGAAGTTATTTTTAATTTAAAATTATTGAAATTAAATTTATTTCATTTTAAATTATTTAAAATGCAGAGACTACATCAAATGCAACTCCTTCAGTTTCACCATTCCTTTGGAAAACAGAGTAAGGCTTTGCATTCTTACAAATTGTGATCATGTTTATTTAGTTGTCTGCTTTCTTAAGCAATTTTTCAGTATTCTCCAACCAGTAAACATTTTAAATTTATGAAATCTCTGCTTCATATATTTTTTAATCTTTTCTGTATCACACAGTTGACACATAGCGTTGTGCAATACATGAGAACGATTAACTTTAAAAGAAGTAATCATAATATGGATGGTTTATTATCTGTATCTGGAGTTTGGAAAAAACCTGAGAAGAACAAAGCCAAGTTACTATCTCTAGCTTGAAGTAAGCAGTCATTTAACTGACACTGTTAGACTGCTTTCATTACATGGGATTGTTACTTGTTATTTTTAAAGATAACCATTTGAGGGATTTTTCCTCATGAGAAAAATGCTTATATAGTGCAGTTCCTCATCATTTGTGATATTCTGGCTTACATTGCATAGAGTTATTATTTTTGTTTCAAATGCAACTTTCATCCCCAAGTATGCGTGGCATCTAAACACAGAACAAAGATTATGACATATTATGCAGCACCAAATTGTTCACTTTAGTTAAATGTGCACTTAGGGCAAGAACAGACAGAATACTAAGACTTAGAAATTTCTTCCATGGTTTTCAGCTGCACCCATTACGTCAGCCAAAATTCCAGAATTTTCTTGACTCTTGCCTGTGGAAGCAAGTTAATATGTAATCTCATGTAGCTTGAATATTAAAAAATGAGAGAATGAGAAACACTGAAAATGACATTCTTCAAAGTGTTGTGATATTTTGATGGGGTTGGTTTGTTGATTAGTTGGTTGTGGAAGGAGACAGAAAGGCTTTGGAAACATTTTGAAAAGGCCTTTTGGCTAACATCTAGACGGCTGTCAGGAGATGTCAGAAAAAATTTCATCTGTGGTCTTAGGCTAGAATTAATTTCACTTAGCCTGAAACACTAAATTGAGCTTGAAGGATTCCCTGAGAATATTCCACAGTTGATTCATAGACCTGTGTGCCTTTGCAGGCTGATTTACCTTATTCTTACTCCAGCTCACAAGGGGAGATTTTTTTTTCCTCAGATTATATGAGGTGTTCAGGATGACACTGAAGGCCTTCACCATGTGACCCCCTTCTGACTGTGATGAGGGTTGAAGCTTTTTTATGTCTCAGCCATTTCCACCCATAACAAATGATGGAAACAGAAGAGAGAAACTTGTTATGTTTTTTTGACATTTGGGGAGGTCAGGACGCAATGGACAAAATTCAGGTAGTAACAGAGGTTTCTGAGTGCTTTTTTGTAAAGTTGGTTTGTTATTTTAAAAAGTAAATGTTTGTTTCCCCTGGTGCCATGATTTTCATTGGTGTTATGTCATAATGATTTCAGTGGCTTCAATCTGTTCCTTAGACAAATAGCATTAAAAAGATTAAAAAATCCAAGGTTGTTTTTTTTTCAGAAGCAGCACACAAACTACATTGGTAATGTTGGCATTTCAGTCATTGTGGTACAGATCCAGAAAAAACAGAAGTAAATCTGTGCAATCACCAAAGATAATATTGTTGTCTCATGTAAACAATAAGACACGTGTCAGGCAAAATGTCTTTTGAAGTCTAAAGGAATCTCACGTGAAGGAATCTGTTTTCAAATAGTTTTTCTTCCTCATGGTATTTGTATGTCTATTTTTATCAGTCTCTCACTTCATCATTCTGAAATATATTTTTAGAGATGTGATATTTTTTGTTATTAAAAAAATTAAGATTATTTTCAAGATCATTTTAGCTTTTATGTCATTTAGGCCTAGATTTTTACTTTGGTATGGAAAATTCCCAATTCTATTAAGTCGCTATGGCTTAAATATATATATACCTAAATGACCAAGTATCTTTGGAAACTTCTATCTATAAAGATTATATAACTTCAAATGTTGCATTACCCTATTACAAATCTGCAACAAATGCAATGTTTTCCCCACAAGTCTTTTCTCTCTCTCCCTTTTTTTTTTTTTAAGTCTCATATTGCAATACTAATAANTTTTTTTTTGCCAGTTAACAAAATAACCAAATGAGTGTTAGGAGACATAATTTCAAAGTTTTAATATTTTGTGGAGCTTCTAACTGAAATACAATTGATGGTTCATTCCACTAGCCTGAGACATTAGCTAATTCATGATGACTAATGTGTATATAGCAGCACTGACTTTATTCCCTTGGTGTGATTAGCTCAGTTGATATTAATAATGTCCTCAAATACACCAAAATATATTAATTTTCTGTAAAACAATGATGGAAGACAGCAAATTTACCTATAAAAAGGTAAACATTTATCTTCCTATGATTTTGACTGTTCTGGTATTGGTACAAACACTAAGTTATAGATTTATTTTCTTTTCCTGAGTTTCAGAGCTGTGTTAGTGCCTGAGCCCCATTTTTACCAAGATCATTTCATCTCTTATTGGCAGAGGTGTATCTGAAGTCTCCAGATGCAGTGGTGGCCTCCATTGGGAGCTCCTCCATGGTGTAGCAGGCTGTGGTAGCTTTGAATTGATTCCTTTCAGTTATTTCTTATTGCATCTTCCTTATTAGAACTTTTCCAGTTTAACAACCAGTCAAGAATAATTGATTTCCCCACCTCTTATGAAGCACCACATTCATTTAGGTCTTCAATTTAGTTGCTGCTTTGTTTGCACTTCCATTATGTAAATGGCCTACATTTAAAGACTGTTAAAAGAAGATTATTTTTCCAAGGATTTTCAGTTCTAAAATACATATATTCCTGGGAAACTAAGGCAGATGAAGGACAAGTGAAGAAGAGATGAAACAGTAGACACTGAGGCCAGTTTCTGTCACAAACAAAAAGACTTTTTTGATCTCAAGATGCCAAGAAACATACTTCATAACTTTTGATCTCCTGTTACAGAATCAGTGCACTGTACCCTCTTTTTGGAAAACCTTGTTGTGTGAACTTAGGAATAGTCTAGTTAAAATTAGTAGAAGAAGACTGAGAGATATCTCTCTTTTATTTTGTGGAAAGTCAGAGTTTCCAATGCTTGGAAACTTAGAAACAGATTGAAAAATTTTTAAGCAATTGCCCGGGCAATGCTGTTGATATCTTGAATTTTCAGTTTTCATATTTTATTTTAAAATCTTATCCATAGCTCTTCCATTTTTTTTTTTTTTTGCACTTTCAGGAGTGGTATGGTACCCGTCTGAGCAGTGCTAAGAAGTAAAAATTTCTAATAAAAATACCTTATATCATAAAGGTCTCTTTGTTACCATGTAGGGAGTCTGTCAGTTTAA
>VWYO01009532.1:485686-521038 GCA_013400275.1 Rhadina sibilatrix | reverse complement strand
GAAATATTTTTTAGGGTTTTGGTTTGGTTTGGTTTTGTGGTTTGTTTGGGTTTTTTTTCCTATTATCTTTATAGCTAAGAAGTGTAGGCTTTCTTAGTTTTTTCAGTAACAGAATCTCCAGCCTGGTTTTCCACCTGTATTTTGAATTCTAATTCAATAACTATTTGCCATTTAACTGTAATCAAATCCGAATTTGCTGATTTAAGTGTGATAATTATTGGCATATGGTTATTAGCAGTGCAAGTGACTGATGATGACTTTATCATCTTGTTTGCTGTGAATTAGTGTTTACACTGCCTTCAGCACATTGGTTGTGTTTCTCCAGTGATATACAATTCTTCTGACACCACCATCCAAAATTCATTAATATTCTGTCCTAAACTATTTATTTACTAATGTTTCTGCAACAGTTCTGTTAATTATTTCTTTCTACCATTCCTGTCTTCTGGCTTTGACTTTGTGACTGTTGATTGTGCTCAGATCAGTGATCAAAGGCCTGAACATCAATAGAATATTATGAAACACCGCATAACTGGGTTAAGTTAAAATAGAATTTTAAAAACCAGTCTGTATTTTCTTCTCCAACATTTTTACTCAAAATTAGAAATACTGCAACAAAAAAAACAGGAAAAAATGGCTGTAATATGTTCCAACATGTCACATTCCCACGATAAANAAAAAAAAAAAAAAAAAAAAAAAAAGGAAAAAATGGTTGTAATATGTCCCAACATGTCACATTCCCTCGATAAACACATATTGAAAAGTATTTATTTTACAATATTTGTTAATCATTGGTCCTGTGCATGTGCACATATACAAGTATATGTCAGTTGTACTGCAGTTGTCCATGCTTTATAGTGGAATTGATATGATTTACATTGTTGGATGCACCTCTCAGCCTTTGAAATTTTAATGAATGTGTATCCCTACTTTTGTAGCTATCTGGATACTGGAAAGAAATGTTTTCCTAGAATTACCAGATGTTGGTAATCTGTAACTGAATCAATTGTCACTGACCATCAGTATTTGATAGTTAATGAGAGGTAAATTGTCTGCAAAGATGCGTGGAAAAGATTTGACACTGACTTAAAGAAAAAATAAAAAATAAAATATTATTTGCCAACAAGTTCAACAGAAAAAGATTAAAAAAAATAATAACTGACATCACTGTGTGCTACACTATTAACTTGAGGAGCATGTTAGTCAGACTGGATAGCTTGAGAGAGATTTGTGGTGAATCCAGAAAATACTGTTAATTTCTGCTGTTTTATTAGCCTAGCAAGCATGGTATAGTGGATTTGCACAGACTCCTGCAAGCTCCAAATGAAGGTGAAAAGCCATTTGGTCTGGGGCCCTTCATATTTTTTTTTTCCCCAAGAATTCTCTATCCTCCAGAATAGAAACACTTTTTTAATTCTATTTTTTCAAGAAAGTTGCAGAAGTTTGTGATTACTGCCTCTTCTAGTTTCAGTTTAACATTAATTGAAAGCAGTTCAATTTTATAGAACTGGGTTTTGAATGCTTTCAAGAATCAAAAACAAAAGGCAATAAGTTAGAAATGTATTACATCTCCATCATAATAAAATGAAAAAAAAAATTGAGAAAGTTTTATCTGAGTACTAATCAGAAAATGTATAAATAAGTAAAGAAACACAGAAACACCATCAAAGCTGATAGAGCTGTTCTGTGGAATGCATGAGTTAGAAAATCCATCTTGCATAATTAAAATATTGGACCCTTGAGCAAAATACTTTGAAAATTCGTGTCTTGTTTTCTAGAGGAAGGTAAGGCAAATAAAAAACCATATTACTGAGGAAGAAATTAACCAAGACAGTTGGTGATACTTCCTTACTCTAATGGATTTTCAGGAGAATCAATAGTATGTAAGGCTACTCAAACATTCGTGTTAAAAACCGCAAACCACATATTTAAGAAAATAAATATTTTTGTGTATGTATATGTGGGTGGGTCTCTAGATACGTCTGCATGTAATTTCATCTGTACCTGTGAACTCTAGGCTCACATTATAAAATCTAGTGGAGAACTTTTTCATGGAATACATGGTCATAGTGATGTTATCTGTGGCCAAAGCTTTAAATTAATTTCTCTTAAAAGTTACAATTCAATTTTCCTTCTTTATTAAAAAATTGAAGAGACCTTTGGCTTTTCAAGATAAACATATTTACAATGGCAGCTGCTATTTTTAATTTTTTTTTTTATTTAAGCTTTTTAAATCAGTTTAATCATTAGATTATTGTACCTTAATATGTTGCCATTTTACAATACTTATCATGCAGCAGCACACTCCAAATAATCAAGGAAGTGGAAAATAAGTCGACCTATATATTAGGAAATGTTAGCTAATAAATAAATAAATGGGAAGGGGTATGACATCACCTGGCAAGACAATAGAGAAAAAAACTCAAGGGTTGAATGAAAGTTTTTAATAAGAAAAGAAAATAAAAAGAAAAAGTAAATAAAAGGAAATTCAAAAGAAAATAAAAGGAAAAGATATAGATACTTGCCAAAGGAATGAAATCTCCCTTTTTTATTTTTTTTTTTTTTTTTTTTTTTTTTTAGGGAAAGAGAAGAAAATAANTTTTTTTTTTTTTTTGCTATTTAGTGAAGAGGAAGAAAATGAAATGTTCCTCAAATTGAAATTGTCTACTCATTTGTTCATCCTTTTTTTATCATATTTTCTCAGTTTAATGAAGGAAAACACCTTAATTTTAACACAGTTGGATCCTATCCCTTGTGCTTCACTCTAATTACTTTCTGTGTAGAAACCAGTCAGGAGACTTAAATGGTCTCATAGAGACTCTTGTGAAGGCAGCCAGATGGTGACATCTGCTCCAAACTGATACTAGAATTTCAACACTGAAGTTGTTTTTAAACAATCTATGTATTTCATTTGGTAAGAAACTTATATGCAGTTTCTTATTTATATAATAAGAACACTTCTATTATGCAATCTAAGATCTGAAGTTTGGATATTAATACCAAATGACATTTCATGTATAAATAGTACAGAAATAAGCTTGTCCTAATAGTAATCTTGACTATCTGGTTGGAAGATACATTTTAGTGAGAAGTAATGCTTAATTTGCAGAGTAAAGACAGAGAATGGTATGGAAAATCTCTTTTCACAAGAGGCTTCACTGAATTTTTAGCCCACTAGCACTACTCAATAATGAAAGTTTGAGTCCAGAAACATCTGCACTCAGATTAATGAATCCAAAGTGCAGGACAAGGACTAAGTTTTCAAAGGCAGTGTGTTTTCTTGTCCAGTTTATATGTATTTCTCAAGTATCCCTTCTACTCAATTCTGTGCTGAGAAAAAATTCCATTACTGAGGATTTGTGCATTGCAGTGATTTACAGTTCTTATTTTTTGTCCTGGAAAGAATACTTTCTCAATGTTCTTACACTTCATTCTCTGGGTAGTACCTGAGTGCCTCACAGTCTTTAAGGCATCTATTCTCACAACACTGAGGTGAAAGGGGAAAGTCGAGAAAGCCAGATCACCTCTGAGGTATCTACAAAAGACAGTGGAAAATATTGAGACTGAACCTTGATTCCCTTACATTCAAGCCACTGCTAAATGAAATTTCTCTACAAATTTTATAGAAATTTACTTTGATGATAAATTATTCTCTGGTACAGCCCTTATGGTGTTTAAAAATATTTTTTTTTCTTGTTTCTTTTTCCCATTGGCAGAAACAATGCAATTACTTAGAAACAGCCCTGCTAAAATCATGCATTGATGGATTATGTATAAGGTGTCCAGATGGTAATAGCTTTATATATTGTTTCCAGCTCCTCTGAAAATTTAGAAAGAATCCAGAAAAAAAAAAATCTAAAAAAATTCTCATTGCAGTAAGGAACATTTGTGACACTTGTTTTAATGGTTATTATAGAAAATACATAATTTATAACTAATAAAACATTATGAGTTGTTTTGAAGACACAATTTTGAGGTCTAAACCAGGTTGTCATTGGCTGGGATACAGTTGATATATAAAATTAAGTCATACATAAAAGTGAAACTGTGAACATTTTATACATTTATCTGATTACAAAATGCTAACTTTTCCTGAGAGATAAGGAGGAGTGTGGAAAATTATTTGTCAAGAAAAGATATGTAGGGAGGTTAAAAAAGACTATATTATTTGGAAATTTTATAACATATTTGGTAATTTATTTAAGAAAATGCAATCAATGTTGATTTTTTTCCCTTCAGTGAGAATTCTTAACTAAGAAATATGTTCAAATTGGCATGAGAAAGTATGCTGTTCCGTGGATTGAAAGCTCCCTAAAAACCCATAGCTGTAAACAACACTGTCTCTAGGTGTTTGAATGCCTGGATTGGCGTGGCACTCCTACATGAATCCCTAGCATGGGCCAGTCACACCTTAAATAAGAATAAAAGGCACACAGGTGAAAATTCGTGGTGTTGTCATGGGCTATACTACACATGCTGAGTGCCCAAGAAAACTGAAGGGAATAGCATGTGAGAAAATACAGAATAAATTTCTTCCTTACTTTGGCACAGAGTTACACGATGCAAGAATGAAATAACAGGTAGAAGAAAGAAGCCAAAACCAGAGAGAAAGCCAGCTGTTTCCATTTCTCTAAAAAAAGTTTTCAGAAACAGAGGTAAAGATTTTATTATGAAATTTAATATAATTTTACAGTGTAAAAGACTTTGCTATAAAACAAGAGAGGACTGAGTTTGAAAGACTAATATGAGAATCAATAACTTTACTATAACTTAGTTATGCCTAATCTGAGAGTTGACCTCCATGGAGCTTGGGAGGAATGGGCGGGGCAGAGTGGGGAGCAAGGCTTTCTCAGTGCATGTGCTTAAACTGAATTATTCCTATATTTTTGCTTTTTGAAAATTACTGATCTAACAGCTATTTGTAAAAGATTAGAAGGAAACAGTTAACTAACAGTCAACAGTTAAGCAGTTAACTAAAAATTACCTTTCTCTTTCAAATAGTGTGGACATTTGCTGCAAACCCTCTTAAAAATACGGAGTATATGGGAAGAAGGGTGATGGTGGTTCAAAGTAAATCTTTTCATCCAGAATTTTGTGCACAGAAGAATGCTTTGGCTTATTCCTTCTTACTGCAAAAGACTGACGTGGGTGCAGCCTCCATCTGACAACTCTTATATTCATAGGAAAAGGTATTGCAGTTTTCACCTGTTCCTCCCATCTCAATCATATACAGCTTCTTCCAGTAAATTTAAAAAAAAAAAAAAAAAGCCTGCTGAATATACGCTCAGGAGGGAAACTGGTTTTATCTTTATAAGAATGCCTTGCTTCTGCTATGTTTGCAGAAGTTTCCAGGTTGTTTGAATAGGAGAAAAAAAAATGCTGTGCTATTTGGAAGCTTTCAGTGCTACAGATGTCAAAAGAACTGCTTCTCTAATTTTGCCGTCATTATGAAATTACTTAAGTCACAAGCTGTGCAATATATTCACTGTTATCTCACCCACAAACATTGCTTCTGTGCTGCAGAACTCTGAAGAAAGGATTGTGATAACCTGTAAACAATAGATACAGTTTAATGTTGAACTGAGAAGTCTTCCTGAATATTGAAAGCATTCATTTATTTTGCTTTCTATGGTATGAAATTTAAAAAAAAAAAAAAAATCAGAGCTTTCTTATTAACCTGTTGCATATATATCTTGAAAAGATTTGCATGCCTTTCTCAGAAACCAGAAAATATAATGAAATTAGTCTTTGGGAAAAAAAAAAAAAAAAGGTATGCTAAATCAGTATTCATCAGAACAGGCTTTTTGGGTGTATACCAGTTTTCTAAGGCTGCTCACAATGGAAGGAGTAAATTGACAAAAAGGAGGAATAGTAACAAAGGTGCAAGCAGAGGATTAATTCTTGCATAACTTGAAAATGGGATACTGGCACAATAGAAGAGTGAAAGAAAGGGTATGGGAGTGAATGAGCTGCCTGCAAAGAGTTCCATGGCTTTGGCACAAGTGTCAAAGGCTGCAAGGACAAGGTCATGGTATTCTCAGTCTGAACAATGTCTCCTTTGCCTCCAGGCTCAATCCTCAAAGATAAGCAAGGGAAAGAGAGAATTAATGAAGAAATTAGAGAAAGAGAGATAACAATGTGAGTCAATAATTGGCAATAATAAGAGAGATGTAGAAACAATAGCTATGTTATGGTTGCTTCAGCACAGTAGGTTGCTTCTCCAATTTTTGAGGATTTTTATATGTTACAAGACTTTTGTACTAAGAAAAAAAAAAAACCCAAACAACCAAATATTGACATTGAATAACAAGCAGTATTACACATTTTCTCTCCCTGATCAGGAGAAAAGGTAGTGTTCCTCTTACTAGCTTTTCGATCAGTTTCGTTTGAAGAACACAATTGATATCAAATAATATTTGTAACTTACATTTATTGCTTCTGGTTAAGGAAAGTGACACAAGACTTCAGGAAGTGAAGAAAGTACCTGTAAAAATTCCAAGAATTTTTTTTGTTTTGTTTTCTTTATATTTTTAATCCTTATTCCAGTTACTAATATGTCAGATATAAAAAAATCAACATTAATGTCTATTTATGGAATTTATATATTCCATTAACACATAAAATAAATCTCCAAAAAGGTAGTCTATTTGTTCTGACACATTCTTTTCCTTTAATGTGTAAATTTTCCAGTGGACAACAGAAAAGATATAGTTCTTTAAAGAAAATTATTTTTGTATTACTCATGTAAGCTAGTAACGCTAATGTTGCTAACAGGGCCCTTAAATCAGAATATCATACTGCTCTTTTCAAGACCATATTTTCAAGCGAAAATAGTCATTGCCAAGATGAGTAATTATCACTACTGATACACCGGGAACATATCAGGGGCTGAAATAAAGAATATGAAAGAAACAGTATGTAAAATGGGAACTGGTGTCTTTGATATCTTGGTGATGTGAAGGGTGCAGTAGAGTTCTTCACAGAAATATATAAAATCCCGGGGACAGGGGCCAAGGCCCCATTAGGAGGGAGTTTTAAGTGTACTGTGGCAGTTTGCCAGACTGAGATTTCTGTGGCCACTGAAGCCACGTTGCTGTCAGTGGCCTGGCTAGAAGATGTGCAAAGAGGCAGTGCAGAATCATGCAGGAATCCTCTCTACCTGAAGAGAAATTTGTTTAATCTCCAAAGGAGGACTACCCATGACAGAAGGATTTCTCATTAAAAGCTTTCTCCTATGTTCCATGCCTCATCCTGCCCAACATGAGGCAGGAAAGTATGAACATGCACACTGGTACTGAACCATGATCACACCAGGATCTATCCCATGCTGAAACATCATGGATTCTGTAGCTCTCTAGAAGGGCTGTTTGCCAAAGCACTCTGGCTGAATGCCAGTTATAAATTGCAGCCTTTCTTCTTGATATCCCCCAAAAGTTTTAGGGAAGGAGAAAGTTGAATGAAAGGAGACGTTTTTTTAAAGGCTTAATTTAGGAACAGGAGGAGAAAAACAGCATGAATTTCCAGAATACAGAAACAGGATAAACCATTTGGGCAAGATCAATACCATATACGCTTTGATATAAATTGGCTGGAAAGTTCAGCTCTCAACACAGCAGATGAATTTTAACCCTGAGCTGAAGTAGGAACCTCGCTGTTAGTAAAGCAGATTCCATGTGTTAGACATTCCTCATTCCTGAATAAACCTTCCTTATTGACAGGTCAAGAGGATCTGGTTATGTTCCATAACTTTTGAAGAAGGTAGAAACAAAACTCTGGAAAAAAATGATGCTAGACTCACACATGAAGCAATGGTCTCATCTGCAAAGAAGCAAACTATCAGCTGCGGTGGAAAATAGTTTAGGAAGAACCTGTGCAAATACATGCTCCTTTTCCAGGAATTGTAAAATGCATTCCTATTGCCTAATAAATAGGATAGAACTCTTTAATTTAAGGGGAGCTTCAAAGTTTCCCAAGCCTAATCTTTCAGTTCCAGACAAATTGAAGCCCATGTAAGTGATGTCTGTCACACTAAGATACTGGTGGACAGCACTGCAATCCATGCTGAGTTGTGTGATCTGCATTGTTGTATTCATGTTTTGATCAAAACTTCTGTGTTTGAGCAAGGCTGTATTGTAGCCTGATCCTGGCTGGCTCCTTGTGCCTTGGCAGGAGCACAGTGCCTGTACTGCACGTGCATGTACTTCTGCTCACTGCAGCTTTTCACCTTCATTTCCTGCTGCTAACACTGACAATTTTCAAAAAATAAGTGGTCCCAGGTGATCGTAAGCAATCCTTTTAAGGGAAGAGACAACCCTAGTTTCTTTGCTTGGAAATGCATGCAAAAGCCTGAAAAACCCTTGGCAAATCTCAACTAGGAATTCCATTTTCTGATACTTTTAGCTTCAAAGGTGACCTGTTTACAGCTTATCATCACAACAGACCATGGAATTATGATAGCATGTTTACCTAGATAATTACCATTTTGATCACCAGTTCACTCTGTCACAGACCCTTTCTGTCCTTGTCTTAGTGGGGTCACAGAGTTTCTTTCTTGAAGGATCGGTGTTGCTGTGAACTCAAGGGTTAATTGAGACTTCAGAACTGTTGCAGCATAAATGGTCAGCATGTACTGACCCTCATCAAGCTGTTGATCTCATCTGTTAGTTTTTAAAGTCAGAGATAACGCAGTTACTTTGGGTTACCTTTTCCAAAGAAAGTTAAAGAAATAGGAAAAGGTTATTTATAAAATTACAGTAAACTCAGGAGAAGGAGGAAAAGGCCACCTTGCAGTGAAATTGCACTCGAGGAAACAGCTTTATGACTCAGAACTAAATTAAACCTTCTTTTCAGTTGTGTAAGTTCTGATGAACAGAGGAACAAAAAAAAAAAAAAAAAGGGGCAGTAGGTAAAAAATACATGGACAAATTGAAGTGCAATTAATGTGCTTAAAGTTGAAACTGAGTAAATTATTCTGCAAAGAGAGAAATTGCACATGAAAACATGCATATAGTAAATAATTAAAATTTTGTAACTTCACACAAGCCAAGGAGAGTACTCTCAGACTGAAAATAAGGTAGATGTGTGTTAAAAAAATTTGCTCATGGCAAAACCTGAAAACCATTGCAAACAAAGATAGAACTGTAATATTGCAATGAGGTGTAGAACTTTGAGAAATGAAGTAATAAAAATGGGAAAAAAAGTAATCATTCAAAGTACAGTCATCCATTCAGGGACTAATGAGAAGAACATCTGTTATACCATAGCTCTTTACAGGGTCAAAATGAAGGAGAGAGGAAACTGCAATGCTTGGTAGTCAATATCTGAGTGTTTTGCAGTTATCCTTGTGACATGGCATCCTAATGGTGAGTAAAGTCCATAGGCATTTCTGCAGAGAAGGGAGAATTTTGAATCTGTTGTACAAAGCACTGATCAGATCTCTCTAAGATTGTTTAAAATTCTGTCCACCTCCCTTCAAGATATAGCAGTTTCAGACGAGAATTGATGAAGAAAATGTCCACTAAAATGAGAAGAGAATGGAATGTTCATCCCTTGGGACAGTTTTAAAAGAACCTTGCTTGTTTATCATAGAAAAAAAAAAAAAAAGAAATGAAAAAACCCCCACAACTGAGTGGATATGACTTATTTCTGTGCACTGAGGGAAAAGCACTAGTAAGAAAAGAGCTTTTGAAGTTTAAAGGGCAGCACTGACTTAAAAGTAAGTGTATATAAACAGGCCATGACTAAAGTCATTCAGTGAATGTAAAGACCCCCTCAGAAGATTGAAAGGGTGCAAATACACCTGGAAAATCATATTTGAAGAGAAAGTGCCAGTGACTCACCAATAAATTGAAAGGAGGTACTCACTGTAGTTTAGGTTAAGAATATATGATTTAATTGTCTGTGATTGCACAGGAGTGTAGACAGTGAGCCAAGAAGTCTTTCATTCCTGTGTTTTTCATTACCCATGTGATATAAATTGGTGTTAAGACTCTTGAATTTTTCTGTGCTAATTAACTGTGTTCCAATACAACACATCTTTCAGCAAACCAGCACTGAATTTTAGGTAATTAAGTTCAGCAAATCTTGCTGCAATGAGTACTGGCATCTGGAAATGTTTCCTTGTGACATTTCTCCTTTACTTTAAACTTTAAAAGTACTTTTGAAAAGCCATTTTTCTACAATACATATGGTCATTTAAGAAGAATGTAAGCACATATTCTGACCTTTCTCTGTGTATAATGTAGAAGTAATAGTATTATAATATCAGTGTAGGTGATAAATGTTAAAAATATAGTTCTAAAATGTTTCACTATGTATCTAATGTTATTACTTCTATTCTCATATTTATTATGAACTGCACAAATGTCTTTTTGAGAGCATTTGTTACATTTTTTCACAGTGATACTTTTAATATTGTTAATGGGTTATTTTTATTCCAGTTATACTTGGCAAGAAAAACATTTTGAAATAATGGCATTTTATATTTAAAAAAATACAAAATTTCCTTTTAAGCAGGGAGAAAGCTGGGTGAAATCATAACTACAAAAGGTAGCTAACACTCAAATCAAGAAAACAATGTTTTAATTTTGCTTGTTTTGGAAATCCTGCCACAGGGCACATGGCAGGATTCATTGCATTTCACAAGAAGAAGCTTGTCACAAGAGGTTCTAATTCTGCCTCAGAGCAGCGTGATCAATATTGCCATTAGATGCACACTTATGGGTTTGAGATTTTAGTACTCTGAGGTGAAGCTGGTGTTTCAGTGTGGTATTAGAAACTGGAAGCATAACAATTTTTACACACACAATTTCCACTGTGACATTCTCTTTTTATCCCCATATCAGGCAAAGACTGGTAAGGAGGAGACAGGGCTGAGTCTCTGTTTTCTGCAAAAATTGGACAAAATATTCTGATCCACAGACACACTAAGCAGACAATTTTTCCTTAATCCCATTAATTTTTTCCTGGTTTGGGGCAGTGGCAGCTCTCTTCTATTTCAGGCTCTCTCAGAGTAGTTAGTTCTGCATGAAGTAAAGGGTGAAGATTAAATTAAACCCCAAGTTGTGAATTTATGTATTTCACTGCACAGCACCAGGAGAGATGAGCACAGCAAGCCTGCAAGGCAAGTCACCAAATGGAAAACACTGTGTGATTTCCTGGCATGTATACCTGACAGTGGTCTGCTGTGTAACTGTTGATGAAATGACTAATTTGACACATGCAGAAATAAAATCAGATTAAAAGAATACGACTCTTGAGATGTGAGCTTGCTCAGACAAGAAAAATACCTGCTGTTTTTCTAGAGTACTCTGATTAAACTACTAACACCTAAAATGTGCATAGTAAGACATTTATGATTCTCTCAAAATGCCTGGCTCAGTGAAAGAAGGGCATAAACTAAACATTGTGACTGCAGTTTATAAAATCTCTGCTTTTATAAACAGGGAAGGATTACAAGAATTTTGTTCAGAAGGGCATGCTGACAGCTGTAAGAAACCAGATCTTTTTAGCTGTGCTAATGTCAACAGTGCCATTAAAATCAGTGTAACTGATTGTGTGAATAGGGCAATCAAGATTTGGCCCCATACCCCTCTGTAATTAGCATTACAGAGATTAATATAATACTGACTAGCCAATGACATGTTAAAGCCTTAGTAAAGTTAATTTGTTTGGAAAGCTTTTCTTTTAAAATCTAAAACAAATGGTTCAAGTGACATGTGAGATGTACAGGATGTAGAGAAAATCAATAAACCAGCAGACTGTAAATGATGTGGAAATAACTTCTTTATGTTTTCCTGTTTTTGTAGTTTATAGTTAGCACCAGTACATAAATGCAACAGCTATGTGCAAGGGAAGAAAAGTAAATCTAAATGTGGGGATTGTTGTAATGAACTACCATTTCCTCATTTAATTTCTCTGGGTTTTTTTGTTTTTTTTTTTCTGTGAAACATTAGATTTCTTTTTAGATGCAACTAATTAAAAATAGTACTATGAGATGATGGGTTAGCAAGAGATTGGGTATTCTATTCATTTTTTCTATGTTTGCACATTTCTTCAATTCCCTTACTAAAAATTTTCAAAAATTAGAGTTCACTGATGCTCCTGAATTTCCATCCAATATTGCTGCTTGTAGGGATGAGAGACATTTTTAAAATAAGTACTGAAAGTCATTCAAATATGTCAGATTTTTTGTGTTTCTTGTAAGGATTTTATCATCCCCCAATTTTTTTATATAACATGGTTTAAATAGTCATTCTACAATCTTCATAATACTGATGTAGGGGAAAATTAGATCTATCTTAAAAAAACATTAACTGATAAGGGATGCACTTTTAGTCGTGATTTCATAAACCTATACAAACCTATGCTGGGTGTCTGTACAACTAAGGGGTACTTAAGAGAATTTCAAAGACCATTCCAGTATGTGCCTGCTGATAAATGACTGTATAAACCTGTGTTATGGCTTCTAAGATTGGAGTTTTCCTCAAAATTTTAGAATAGAAAACAGCAACAGGGAAATTTGAAAGATAAGTGTATATAATGTGGTGCAGGCTATAAAGGTCTCCTGTCACCTGTAGATTTTTTTTTTTTGGGGGGGAGTGGTTTGTTTTGGTGGTGGTGATTGTTTTTTGGGTTTTTTAAAATTTATTTTTATCTTTTGTTTGGTTGGTTTTTAATCTATAAACAAAGAAACTGTGTATATTTTATGTGTGCACTGAAAAATAAGAGATAGGAAAGAGTTTGGTTGAAGGCAGTGGGGATTGGATGAAAAGCAAATCCATCATACAGCCTCCTCAGCTGTAAATTCAGGTGGAATGGTCTCTCTCCCAGCTTTCTTCAAGCTTCTGGTGGGAAGAAATCTGTCTGAGTCTGAGGGCAGGTTTATAGGAAGCCTTTGGAAGCTGGCATGCAAGTGCAGTACAAAATTATTATAGTCAATGAATGTACTGATGCAGAAAAGTTGTTGATGAAAATATTAGTAGTAATTTCAGGCCTGTTTACTTAACTGCAATTAAAAGAGAAGATGCTGGAGAGTGGTGGCATGGCTATCTAAAAATAAAATGTGTCATATCAAAATGTAGTCAGGAGAGTGGTCACAGGAATAATATTCTTCAGTCTGGCAACAGCTCATCCTGGTTTGCTTATTTTTAACCACATGGGAAGTATTCCAGCCACAGCTAAGGCACACTGCTTTGCAGTCTCCAGTTCTTAAGGTTTCTGTGTGAAATCTCTAGAGTGAGGCTTTGATGGGGACTGCAAGGGTCATAACCTGGCAGAGGAAGATTAGGCACTCAGTGAAACCGAGAAGAGGATCTACATTTAAGTTTTGAACCTGTTAATGGATACTTAGGAATAAGGTAAATGGATGAAAAAAAAAAAAAAAAAGTCAAAATGGAGTGCCTGGGTAAGCTACTTAACTAGTCATGAGAGATTTCATTCTAAACAGGAGCAGGTAGGGCACATAAGTGTAAATAATGTGCTATTTATCAATCAGAAGTGGGAATATCTGCAGTATTTCACTACACACAAAGCATCAAAATCTTTTCATATGTATTCAGTTTGACAGTTATTGATTATTTTTTCTCCATATTTTAATTCCATACAGAGGCCCTAAAGAATTGTATAAGGATAGATAGAAAGAGATCCTTGTTTCATGAGCTGACTGAAATCGTTGAAGCCATGTTTCCAGACACCATCTGAAGACCTGGCACACAGGATCCTTCATCTGGAATGGTATAAGACACTAGCTATAAATACCAAAGTGTGTTTTCCTTGTCTCTGATTAAAGTAGTATGCACATGCTTGTGATATAAATATTCACATTATATTAAAAATCTGTGGTTGGAAATTCTGGAGCTCAAATTATGAATACATAACTTAGTTGCATGAATAGTAGTGCAGCTTAAATCAAAAAGGGATGCAAACTAAAGAAAAGAGAACATAACTGCAAATATGTTCACATTTTATATTAGCTGTTGTCCCTTAAGAAGAGGAAGAGGTAACTAAGATTAAAAAGAAAAAGGAAATCATTTTATACAACAGTTGTAGAAACATTGGGATTAATGGAAAAAGGATGATTAATTTTGAAAATAAGTTTCACTTTTTTTAGATGTGTTAAACTGGAAAGTAACCAGAATTGATGGAGTATAGATAACTGAAAAAAAAAATTTTACAGTTGCAGTCCTGACCTTACAGAGCGGGAATTTTGCCATAGGTTAATTGGGGCTGACACTTTATACAGTGCTTCATTGCTAACAATTCAGGGATCTGATCCATGAGTGATTGCACCACTTGGAGTTTTTCCATTGCTTTCACAGATCTTTGGATCAGACCCATGCTGCAGATGCATCGTTCTCCCATCTGAGGGGTAATTTCACATGTAATTGTCAGAGCTATCAGAAGAGCCTCGGGCAAAGTTGGGAAAGAACATCTACATCTGGACAGAGACCTTGAGATGTAAGCAGGACAACAGTTTTAAGAACACTACAATGATTTTTCTTGGTCTAAAAATCCAAATAAATGTATTTCTTTATCTTTAACTCTTAAGAGCTAGCTTTGCTAGAAAAAGTAAAACTTTTTCTTATGAATTGATCCAGCTGGAGAACTGCTGTTTCAACTGTACCTTACCTAAATTCTGTTAGGTTAAATGTGGAGTATTCCTACTTCCTATCATATAGGAAGCGTGTGTAATCTACATGCAAACATCATTTCTGTAAGAATCACTGATCTAAGCTCATCTATTTATTGAAACATGTTGAACATAAAGTATCAGAATGATCCCCTGACTTCTAAGAAGCTTTTCATCTGTGAAGAGTTATACATAGCCGAGGCTTTTGGTGGTATTAGGGCAGTGGTGTTCATTAATTCTCAAGACAAAGGTCAGATACTCAATCAGACTAAATGAAGAATATTATTTGTAATCTCAGACTTTACATGTTTGGTTATCCTGCAAAAAAGATAAACTACTTCTCTATAAGACTGATAATTGGAATAAGCAATTTGATTCTTTTTAGGACTAGAGAGTATATGCTGGTACCAGCCATGAAAAAGAAATGTAGCAACTATTATTGCATACCCAGTCATTGTCGCTCTCCTAGAAGGCTGTGAACACCTGCATTTTTCTGTTGTGACTTCAAATAGATAAAAGATGTCAAAACAGGCTGGTTTTATACCCTAATGTGATTTTCAAAATTTATTAACATCTTATAATATTTAGCATGAAAATATAATCCTGCTATGTCCATTAAACAAGGTAATTTAAAAAAAAAAATTAAAAAATCTTTTAGTTGTTGTTGGGAGGGAAAATAGTTTAGCTTCTGGTATCTTCAAATGCTGCCCATCTTTCTGTAATCGTATAACACTATCACTATTCACTATTCTGTCTATTCTTGCATAGAGAATTGAAACATCACTTGAGTTTCCTCTGAGGATGGATTAACAAGATTTCTTGTGACATGACTTGATTAATTAATGAGACTAGAGTATTCTTTGGTCCTGGTGTGCTGTTCTTGAACTTCTTAGATGGGAAAATTCTAACCTTCAATATTTGAGAAGCCAACTGGGTAAAGCAAAACTCTTGTATGACCTTCACTAATAATAAAACTGAAAATCCATTATGGAAGGTACCTGAATAGCTGTACACATTGAAGGTGATTTTTTTTTTTCATATTTGAAGAATGAAAGTGCACACAATTAAAGTAGAGTACAGAAAAATGTATCACCCACTGTTTAAAGTATAATTAGATGCCTTTCTACTTTTCATTCTGCAATCTTCTACAAAAAGAAGTAGCTTTTCTTAGTAAGTCCTGCACTGCACAAGTTGTTTTATTCTGTGTGCATACCCCCCAGGAAATAGAGAAGGTTCTCAAAGGGCTAATACCAGATGAAAGCCAACACATCCCATCTGCTGACCTTGCTTTAGAAATTTCTTGTCCATGACAGAGTATCAGACTGCATAGGGAAGTGTTGAGAGCCATGTCTGTGGTATATTTGTGAGATACACATTTTAAAGTCAGAGAGTCTACCTATCTCACCAAGAGACTGAGATTAGTCTAAGACAATAAAATTCGTTCCATTCTACAGATGACTTAAGGCTGTCTTCAAGCATAGCTAGCAGAAGTAACAGGAATCTGGATTTAGAGACCTGACAATGCTGTAAATTGGATTGTTTGTGTAGAGTAGTTGGTTTGGTCATTAAGACAACATTTCAGTGGAGACTCTTGGGATCTATGGTTTGCATGTTGGTGATAGGGGTGTGAGACAGCTTTTCACCTTCTCTTTCCTTCCACTCCCATCAAAGAAATCCTTTGTGAATAAAAGCTTGTGGACCTTACTTACTATTTGTACTCTTATCAATAAATTGACTCCCAGTATGTGAGTGTAAATGTAAAAAATTTCCTGTGCAATAAAAAGCAGAGTTGAAAATCGGAATTTTTTATCGAATCAGACAGGGATCAAAATGATTGTTGCTTTTGTATACAAGAAGAAGGCAATAACTGTGCGAAGTACATTTCCTTCTCAGACACGTTTTGAAAAAAAATTAATAAGATTAACATTGTGGATGTCAGCTGGATTTGCCTTCACAGATGCCAGACAGCATTAACAAAGAGAATCCATTGTAAGTTTTTTAGCTAATATTATTTGACCTCTTTCCTCCTACATGCCAGCACAAGATATGCACTAATGAAATTAGACCTGAACACATCCAACAATCCTAAGTCAGTAGAAAAGAAAGGAAATAATTTATTGTAGGTGACAGAGAACAGCTATAAAATACAAACTACATCTAGTGAGATGGGAAAAATTAATTGCTAGGGACTGATGGCCACCAGTACTATTACCCTCAGAAAGATAATGTCACTGACAGGCATAGCATGAGTGGATGAGTGCGCATTGCATGGACCTGTTGAAATTAGTCAGGCCCTTTATTATGTCATGGAAATCTGAAGTTGCATTTACCCATCTCAGTTTTGGAGTATGAGAGTCATGCACTGCTATTACCTGGTCTTGATACCTCTGCTTAGATAAATAATCCCAAATCAGGGACACAAATAACCCCATAACAAATGGTGTTTCACATAGGCTGGACAAGCATTGTTACAGTTATTAGATATTTATCTTTAAACCTTTCAGTTGAAAAACTTGTAAGCATTTGCCTGCAATTTTCCTACCTAGATAGGGATTTGAGTGAATTTGATATATATCCGTTGCAATGTTTCAATCCTATAGAAAAGAGGCAAGACAAGGCAGTAGCATTATAGGAAATTATCCCTCATATTTTTTTGTATTGTTCAGTTAAAGAGAAAATCCTGTCCTTTTATTTGAAATGTTTTACGGATCAAATGTTCTGAGCTAGAGATATATTGTTATATAAAACCATGTTTTTACCCTAAGGAAATCTACCCTGACCAAAAAAAAAAAAAAAAAAAAAAAAAAAAAAAAAAATATGCAGTTGAGGCATGATTAGAGGTTTAACTATTATCTATAAGTTTTCTGTAAGTTTGTGCCTACCCTGCCTGTGCTTTCGCCTTGTACTCAAACATATCTCCATTGAAACAGACCTGTGCTTTTTCTGTCCCATTCTGGTTTTGAACATCTACATTGAAGTCAATGAATCTCCATCACTTTCAGTCTCAGAGGCACTTTCTACTGGACAGAAGGGTAAAGCAGATTGAAGAAAGAAACCTGCAGGAAAGTAAAGGTGGTGATCAAAAAAAACCTGGTGAGGGAGAGACAGAAAGACACAGTAGCAAATATACACAGAAAGAGAAAACTTGGACTCCAGTACAAACAGCAACAAAAACCAGATGCTAAAGTTGAAATAATAATTTGAGGCTGGTAGGAGGAATAAAGAATTTCCAAGGTGGAGGGGAGATAGAGATAAAGGTGAGGCAAGGAGGAGGTAAATAAGTATTTTTTTCTCTTCTTAACAGATGAACATCAGTTTTTAAGAGTGAGAATATAAAAACTATGAATCCTACAGCTTTCTTGCTCTCAGGAAACAAACATAAATTGTGAAGCCCTGTGGCAAATAAATATATAAATTACCTATTCTCTCTATGCTCAGAGGGGGTATCTTCCACTCAATCTTTAAAAATACCATATTAAGCACAGTTTCCTATTATCTTCTATTTCTGTTTGAGAGTGTGGTAACAATATAATGTCTGCATCATTTAGAGTGTGGTATACAGTCTGATCACAGAAGAGAAGAAATACTAGCCCTGTATAGAAAAGTCGCCAACTGGCTTATATAGAGTGCCCACTGGTCACAAAACTGACCCTTGTATTGAGTAAACAGAAGATAAAGACTATGCAGTTGCTCATAACTGTGAGAAGTCTAGTGTCAGGATTCTTGATGAATAAGCTGGGCAGATTTTTTTTTTTTTTCTCACCTCAGGAGATGAGCAGTAAAATTTTACTGCACCAAGTTGTCTTCTCAGAATGTCTCTGCCTCAATGAAGAATCAGCAGAATAAAACATTTGCTACTGCCTCAACCACTGCCAGTCATAGTGCAGTTATTTTGATTAAATTGCTTAGAAAGGTGGGCTTATGTTACCAGTGTTAGCCAGAATGCCTGGGCTGCTGAGATATTTAGCAGTCACTTAGCTCTGCTGAGTCTGCTTATGCTTAGGGATGGGAGTCTACAGAAAAAGAAAACAAGTTTAGTAAGGTAGGAAGGAAGCAGAAACTGCAATGTTTTAGTCAGTGACTACAATTCAGGAAGCCTTGCATTTTACCTGTGGTTAGAGATGGACTCTGTGCCACAGGGTGAGAAAGCCCACAGCTTTTCAGGTCATCCTTAATGTGACCCCACCTTGCAGTCTTCTGCCTTCTCCACTGCATACATCATAGCTTCAGTGAGTTCATTCTAATCTCATTCTACCTTCTCGTGGGTCTAAATTCAGAGTCTATGTCTTATGATGCAACTTGTTTATATAGCAGCATAAAAACATGGGAAAGGATGGGACATTAGAAGATTATTCTGTTTTGAGGCTTGTTCTTCCAGGCATTCAAAGACAGAAAAACTACAAACTCTGAAGGAACCCATTCCAGTGTTTTATTTTTTAGAAGGGAAGAAGAAAACCAAAGAGCTTTTCTCTAATGTCTGATCTGGTACTTCCTGTAGTCTACTTAAACTCTTATTTGCCTACTACACCAGCAATTCAATGTGGTCTGCTTCTTTGTAGTTGCTTTTATATATTTGAGAATATTACTATCTTCTCCATTAGTCTTCTCCTCCCTCATTTACATAACCTGGTTGTTGTTTCTTTGTTTTGTTTTGTTTTTCAATCTTTCCTTAGAGGCCTGTCTTTTATAGGTCTCTCATCAGTTTTGTTTTCTGTTTTGACCTTTCTTCATTTGGTCAAAGGGGAGAAATTACACAATCCAGCTTAATTTGAGCTGTGCCTAATTGAAATGCTTGCCCTCACAACCATAGAGAAGGATTTCACTAGTTACCAATAATCTAAAAAATAAGATAGATAGTTCATGCATGTTTCACGGGAAAGCAGCTGTGCTCATGTAATAAAAGCCAAATTAGGACTGGACCAGTTTACTGATTTATTAAAAAAATGTAATTAACTGGCAATAAGTGAACTACATGCAGGACCACATCAGTTAACCCATGATACTAAATAATAACTAAATGCTAATATAGATTTAAAAACGTATGAACATATTTTTGAACATTAAGATTAATTATAACTAATCTCAAAATATTCTACATGCCCATGCACACAATTTAACTCATGTTCCCTGCCTGATTCCAGGCACTGTGTGTCACCAACACACTCCCTTTTTGTGAGGAGAGAGGAGGTTCCCCAGCTGCACAGCCCTTCCTGTGAGACATCTGGATGTCCCAGCTCTACAAGAACTTCTGCTGCTTCCTATTGTCCAGTAATGCACATGCTGGCAAGAGATCATCTCAGGAATGTTGACACACATGCCCCCATATGTTGGTTCCCTGCTTGCTGCACCCTACACTCTCTACATACATATGTATGTATAAAAATACTGAGTTGGAAAGGACTCAAAGGGGATCATCACTCCTGGCCCTGGACAGGATATCCCAAGGGTAACACCTTGTGCCTGAGAGCATTGCCTGAACACTTCTTGAACTCTATCAGACTTTGTGCTGTGACCACTTCCCTGGGGAACCTGTTTCATTACCCAACCTCACTCTGGGTGAAGAATCTTTTTCTAATATCCAACTTAAACCTCCCCTGACAGAACTTCAAGTCATTCCCTTGGGTCCTGTCACTGTTCACAAGAGAGGGGGTTGTTGCCTGTCCCTCCTCTTCCCTCTGTGGAGAAGCAGTGTAGAAAGTGATAAGGTCTCCCCTCAGACTCCCTGCTGCCCTGGCTAGTGCAGGCTGCTCCTGGTGACCATGGCTGTACTATCAGTCCTAAGCAAAGATTGTGATGGAATGACTGCCACCAGTGTTAAACCAGAGGCTGACAGGCTGACTACCCTTTTTTTTTTAATTATTATTATTTTATTTATTTTTTTCCCCAGTCCAGAGTCTCTTCCCTTTGTTACAATTTCCATTTTGTTTACACACACACACATCTCTGTCTATCTATCTATCTATCTATCTTTCTATCTTTCTATCTTTCTATCTTTCTTTCTATCTTTCTATCTTTCTAATATGATTTCATCTTTGTTTCAGAAGTCTCTTTGTAATTTAAAGGTTACTTTTTGATCTGTCAGGTAAAGGTAAATGCCTGCTCAGATGTTTTTGTGTTCAATTCACCCACAGCACTTTCACTCATATTCTTATTTTAACAAATGTTGTTATTCAGGACATTCAGACAAAGTGGACTCCCACATGTGTTTTTGAATTTCAGACCCATTGGTCATTAAATATGCATCAGTGAACTAAGGACTATCTTGCAGATTTGGAAATTTTTTTTTCCTTTTTTTTTTAATTTTGATTTTAGTTCCCCCTTCGTCCTCTGCCTGAAGTAATGTAAATCAAAGCATCTGTCCTTAATATCCAGCTAGGATGCTTCAAATAACTTTCTAGGGCACAGCTACTAAGCTGAATCAAATAAAATGATATAGATTTGCTAAGTAACGAAGAGATAAAATACTTTTCAGTTCTTTTAATAAAAAAACTTCAGTTTGGGCAAGATAATTTTAAACCATATTCTGATATTGAAATGACTTTATGTACTGCTGGCCTCTGCATGGTTGCTTCAAATTGTAAGAAGATCACCTTAAAGAAAGCCTGAGGTGAAACCCAGTGCTGGTTGTTGAAGCTAAATATGTGATTCACAACCCGTGTCAATAATAGTCACAGTTAGAGGAAGCTTGATTTATTTAGCTCTCAGATCTCTCTCTTTTCAGACTGAGAACATGTATCATCATCACTAGATAATTAGGACAGTCTTATCCAAAAGAAGAGGACAGGGAAAAGCTAAAAATGATGACAATGAAGCATGCAAAGACATTTGAATAGTTACCATTACCAAATCAGTAAGAAAAGAAGAAAGAGGAAGAGGAATAATCAGTCCTTTTATCATTTGTCAGAACTTGGAGTATTATCATGTGTAGGCTGCTTATTGTGATTGAAAGTGCATATGCTAAGGAGCAAACTTTTCTCCTGTTCTCATATTCTTGAAGGTCACATTGTCCTGTAGGCTATAGAAAGATAAAATGCTTTGAATTTTTAGTTTAATAATCAAATTTGGTCTGTGACCTTAGTGTTGAAAATTACTTGTATCTGTTTTTAAGAAAATACATCTATGGTTAAATTGCAAATACAACAGAATAATCTATAGGTCTTTAAGAAGAACATCTGAAAAGAACAGCGATGTTTTTCACTGCCCCATTATGTGTTCCCACATCTTCAGTGAAGGAATGGTGAGTAGGAAGCAAATAAAAACATTCATTGCCATTACGTTACCTTGAACAGTTTAGAGTATTGAGGGCATTGAAGATTAAAGGAATGACATTTTTTTGGGATCTCCTCAAAGGCTCCTGACATAAATGACTACAAGAAGAATTAACCTTCCAGGGAGTTGATTTTCAGTGAATGTGCAGAGACAGGAGATCTGAAGCCAGTCAGAAGCTACAACATCAGTGGGTGGATGATGAAATTGGGAGTGCTGAATGCTCCATGCACTGATATAGGGATTTAAATTTGGCTAGGAGGAACAAATTTAGAGAAACCTACCAATTGTTCAGCAACCAATTTCACTGCTTCTTGTGTTTGCCCCAGGAGATTCAGCCAAACCTTTTCCAGACGGATATTTTCCATTGAGAAAATTTCTTCCATGAAAATTTCCTAAAGGAGAAAGGGACTTCTTGTCCTTCAATTTGGAAGGTAATTAGCTTACATAAATCACTTGCTTACTTCAGGAGATGTGTGTTTCCTGACAAGTGTCTAAGTAAATACTAAGTAGAGGTCTTATGCTCTGTGTGATGAATTAATGTTTTCCTAAGATAGATTATTTCATCAATGTAAATTAATATCAATTTTACTTAAGAAAATTTATCCAAGTGCCTAAACCTCAGACATAGAGTAGGCTCATAAGATACTGGATATTTTTGGATTCAGTTGGAAATTCAGCTCAGCGCTGATGAAAATCAGGCTACAAGTTGTAAGTTTTAAAGATTGTTTAGGTAGCTCAGTGTTTAGATAACTTGTAGCATTAGGAACAGTATAGTCAAATTTTAACATTCAAAGTTAATGTATTTAACATTAACTTCTTATGTTCTAAGCAATAATAGATGTAAAATACATATCTACATATAAAAATGTAAAAATTTTGTTGGATACGAATCAAAGGACTATTAGCATTAAAAATTTACTTTTGGCCTGCTTCTTTCAATTATCTCTATTTGAACAATGAAATAGTCATAATATATAGACCACTGAAGTTCAGAAAATGTACTAAAGCCCCTCAGAATGCCTTTGAGTTGCCTGTGCAGTCTCTGTACAGAATCTGAGATTGCTGTTGCTTTTTTTTTGTTTGTTTGTTTTTTAAGAGTTCTTCATCAAAATAATTTCAGTGATACATGATTGGCTTCCCCATAGCTTCTCCCTGAGATAGCAACACACTCCTTGTATTGTACATAGATATGTTAATATACACATGGATACACAGGCACACATTTACAGAAAGCAATCACCTCAATGTTCCCAGGGTGAGAACTCTGATAATACAGGATAAAACTCAGTTACCTCTTGCAGTGCATGCTCGTATTTGTGTGTTTTACGGAGCTGACAAGGGGACGGCTTTGAGCAACAGATTTTAAGTGGTTGATTTTATTATTTCCCAGAGGAACAAGAGCTCTTGCTCCACTGCTATGTATCCTGGAAATGTGCTGCAGCACCAAGAGTTATTATCTTCTGCAGGGATGGATCTGTGCTATTTTTTCCAGTTCTTCAAGTAAGCCAAAGCCAGGAATGAAGCTGATGAAAAGACACTGAAAGATGTTGAAATTTGACCAGGGCAGTTAAATGAAGAGTAGCATTGCTTTTTCAGTGTGGATTTGAATCACAGTAAAATCTGAGATAGAGCCCACTAAAGTGAGCTGAGTTTCTTCTGTTGTCCTCCACAGCATTTGCCTCAATGTCCTCAATATTTCAGCATTATAAGAAATGGTTCTTTTAATAGCTTTCATGTAATTAGCATATAGAAACTTATCCCTTGAGCAGTTTTCTTTTGTACTGTGGAATAAAAGGGTCTTGTGGCATGGTCATGGGGTGAATGACATCTTGAGTTTATTATACTATAAATAAATAATAGCTGCAATCTTTAAGACAGAAAAATGGCAATTATTGTTTAGCCCTGTGGGGTTAGCATTCATTATGTATAGCATTCATTCATTATATATTTCAGAATATATATATAGCCATGAATTCTATGGATAGTAAAGAAGGAAGGGTAAATTACTTCTTAGAAAAGTGTTATATTTAAATCTATATCACTTTCATTTAAAATACTTTCGTACAAGCTGTCTGGTCTTGGTAAGGGAAAACTCATGCAGGAGATAAACAGCTGGATAAATGGAATGCAAGTGACAGCAAAGAATTACATTTCAGCTGTGGTCTTTTGTGAATAGATCTTTAGTGATAGTGGAGGAATTGTTAACTTTTGCAGAGGTAGCATAAAGTTTATCTTGTTGTTGTTCTCCATATCTAAAATTGCTGTGAGTGAACTTATTCTATGATATATGTGAGAGGAGCCTGAAAGAAGATAGTAATATTTACTGTCTCACATGTCAACTTCCAAATAATAGTTTCTATGTATGGCTGTAAATTTAATTAGCCAGAGAATCTTGAACAAATAGTTTCACCTCTCTGCCCATTTTTCTTCCCATCATTTTTTAAAACATATATTTATTTAACTATGACATCTAAAGTGCCTGCAATAAGCACTTAGCTCTCAGCTCAGGTGGTGTCTTTGGGCTTAAAAAGAAAAATTAAGACCTTGACTGCAAGCAAGTGTAGTTGACCAAGTTCATAACTGCTTGGTGAAATAAGATCCACTTTTCTCAAAGTGCTTGCTCTCCTGACACTAGAATAGGGGACAGAAGAAACTCAGTGTTTTTTAAAGAAAAACATTGGTCTTGTTTTCCTCTAAACAATGACACTAAAATGGGGTTGTACCCTCAGTGTCTCTGAAGGAAGATGAAATTATAATGTAAGAAGAAATAGTCAGTATCTAGTCAAGCAGGCACAACCTCATCTGTTGGTCTAGGCTTGAAGAAGACGCAAATGGAGAGACTAGAAATGAAGAAGAAGGATGAAATTAGGCTGAGAGGCATCCAGTCACAAGAAGAGTGTTTGAAATTATATGAAAAGGTAAATGTCTGATTCTAGACACTATCATCCTAATCCTTCACCATGTATTGTTGGTATGTGCAGTGATCTATAAGCTTGTCTTTTCTTTAGGAATCCTAAGTTATGCTCACTATACTACAAAAAATTTCATGAGTCACATTAGCAGGATAGACAAAAACAAACCTGGAGGAAATGGTGCTGTATTTTAAGATTTGTATTATACTTTTCTGAGTGTTATTAGCAATCTTTTAACATGAAGTGAAACTAAAAAAACACCCCAAACAAACAGATATCTAAAACATATAATACTGACTATCTTTGTTTTATTCCCAAAACTGCAATGAAAATTGAGATTTTTACTTCCAAAAGGTGAGGAGAAAAATCAGCAGATAAGTGTCCAGTTTATTATGCATTAGAAATGGATAATGATGTTTTTTGTGTGTTCTTTTCTGAATAACGACAGCATAATGAGCTTTTTTGGAGGGGAGGTAAATCTCATTATGTTTTCTAATGAAGCATCCTGTGTACTTTTGCTCAACAAGGAGCACCCATCACTAAGACAGACGTGAGCCTTCATTCAGTCTTACTGGTACAAGCACAAATGTAGCAGTTGACTACGCTTGGTGTCAGTTTTTTTTCTTAGAATTTTGTTGTCTAGATATTTCTTGGTGAAAAATCAACTGCAGTGTTTAATGGGTAGAATAAAATTTTGTCTGATTATTATAGTATCCTTAAAGTGGAATATTTGGAAATTGAAGTGTGAAGATTATTTCTCATGTATTTTTACCTTAAGAATTAGCAGCAACTATCTTTATGACATTGCAAATGTATCATCCTAAATCTTTGTTGAATACTACTGTGGAAAGGCTATCTTTGAGTCATCAAGGCATTACCTCCCTCCCATGCCTTTGGAAAAGCCAGAAGGCAACTGCTGCTTAATTTGAGATCTCTTGGGGAAACATATAAGGTACATTTTAACTCTGTCTTCTTTTTCCAAATTGGATTGCCCAGTTCTTTAGTGTTCTTTGTAAAGCTCATTGCAAAGGAGAAACCTTTCAAATCTCTTCTTTTGTTGCTTCTGTTATAAAGTCCTTAGAACAGTTCAATTCTCCACTGCAAACATGGGAGTTTAGCCATGCCACTGCTGGGAAGTAGATCATTAACTCAAAAAAATCAATGCATCAAACCTGAGATACATGTCAAACTTCAAATTGCTTAAGGCAGTAAACAGGAATTGCTGAGGGGAAGTGTGTATCTTCAGATTCAAGTGAACATGGAGGAGAAAGCAATTTGTAGCTCAAAGAAGTCCCCTTTTGAACAGACAGAGGTGGTGGGGTACCATAAATAGACTGCAGAGTTTGACTCTCTCTATTGCTTGTTAACTCTTACCTCATGAATTATCTTTTACACGATGGCCTGTGCACTATGGGTATATCTATTCCATTTTTTTGGAGTACATTATCTGGGGAAAACTGGGTCTCAAGTAGGCAAATGAGGTAAATTATTCTCCTAGAACTCACCAGTGAAATTCCAGCTCCTAGGTACTTCTTTGAATCAGAGGCACATAAAGAGACTCAGTCTCCTATCTCAGACTTCACTCAAGAAAAAGCTTACCAATCTACTTGTTCAGAAAGGAACTTCATAGGTGATAGGGGTAGAAAGTGAGAAAAGCTTCCCCCTTATGCAACCTAAAGCCACGACTCCTCAATCATATCCATGCACGACTTGATGTAAAGGGAAAAAGCAATGATGTCATTCACAGTACATAAAGCTGATTATGCTGAAGTCTGTGGACATTGAAGGCCAGAGTGAATTGTTGTGCTGAAGGTACATCAGCCTCCGTGGCTGGTATGAAACAAAACTAATAAAAAAATCTTTGAGAATATTTTTCAAAGCATTTTATGTGTCGTGTACCTTGTGGCTCATTTTATTTTTTTCCTTTTTTTCCCCTATCCTGACTAGTGTGGAAATCAAAATTTTATATATAAATTTAAAATATTATCAAGATAAGTGCTAAGAGTACCAGTGCTAGAAAATATTTGTCTTGCAGATCTTAGAGGTTGTTATCAGCTAATATTGAACAATTTTTGGCCCATAGATCAGTTAGTTCTCATCTTGACTCAGGTTATGCAACTGAGACTATAGAATCTTCAGTTTTAGTTTTAAATTTAAGCATAAGATTTACAATTTAAAAAAATAAATTGCAAAGCCACATAAATTTTTCAGTTTATTTCTTATTTCAAAAACCAAACATCCTAGTTAAAAGTTCTGCTGCAGAAGATGTGTCTTCCATCTTTTTTTATTCCTCTGTATTTCAAACGTGCTAATCTTTTTCTCACTTTTTCATTAAAAAAAAATCTTATTCTGTACCATTACAGAAGCATCAGATGATTCTCAAATAGAAATAGTAGAATTAATTCCACAATTTTTAATAATGCATTCTAGACATGGGCATTATTATCTATTAATAAAATAAAGGAAGTCCCATGTTCTGTAGAGTAGCTCTTAATTCTATTTTTAAAATCAAATAATTTTGTGTGTGGTCACACTCACCTTAAACAAATACTGACTATTCTGTGAGTCAGAACAAATCACTATTAATGAGAAAACATAATGGTAACTTCCAAACCTGTATACCAAGAATATTGTGAAGATGAATGTTTCTAAGTATTTTTAATGGACTTTTTTTTTTTCCTTACCTGTATATATGAAGAAAAATTATAAAAATCTTAAATTCATACAGTCATTCTGGGGATACAAAGGAACTATGTAAATGGTGATACATCTTCTGATAACGGTGGCAAACTCATTAGTGTGCTGTGATATCCATTATAGGGAACATCATACAGATGAAAGCTATTAAAATGGTCTTGAGTTCTGTCTCAGTAAAGGAACCATGATTTATTACTCAAACTAATATAAGTAAAATGAAAGGTAAGTTGTACTTATGATGTATAGTGTGGAAGTTCTAAGCCTTCCTTAAGTATAAGCCAGCACTTTGCCAGGTACTTCAATGATAGAGTGACTGTATGGTCCAAGAGGCAGTTTCAGCCCCAGCACATTTGCTGACTGAGAGAATTCTATTGAGCAGGATAAAAATGCAAAAGAAGGAAAGTGCTGGCAAATGGGACTGCACGTGACATCAGCAACCTGACAGTGTAATATGCAAAACTTCACCCTTTAAAGAGCCTTAAAAATGGTCAGTGCAGTACAAGAGCTTTAATATCAGAAAGTTATAAAGTTATTTTAGCCTGCCAGCATTTTCTCCAATCAGGAAACAATGTTTTCTTCCTTATTTATTTACTTATTATCCTACTCTCTGGAGTCTGGAATGATGTCTCGCGATTAGATATCACCAGCTTGTTACTATCTTTCTTTTATTTTGCTTATGATAGCAGTAAAAGGACGCTTTTCTTCTGACTGTCCTTCCTGTTCTCTGAGTGGCCAGTAGAAAACATCTGGTACTCAGATTCTCATCTTATACTGTCATGTATTATGTGCCTCTGTCCTCTCACATTAGATACTTGAAAAATATTTCTCTCATTTCCTGAATATTTTCAAAATGTTCACTATCTCAATAAATGAGTAATTTATCTACAGTAGCTATGCAATACTTGCCACTCAATGTGATGTTGCCTTTTCTCATTATCAGGTCTGGAATTTCAGTGGATTGTAGAACCTTGTTCTTTAATCATTCACTTTCCATTTTCTATGCTAATTTTAATCTCTGCATATGGCAACTGAGCTATCAAACATCACCATTAGTTGCACAGTCTATGTTTAGTTTTCAGTCAACCTGTACCCAGATATACAGATTTTATCAAGATTTTTATCCAGGTTGTGAAACTAACTTTAAATTCTTCTGGAACTGCTCAATATTTATTTAATTAAAAAATCAGTCTCACACAAACCCATTTCTTCCTATTATACTTTAATAGGGAAATGATATTTTGTGTCACTTCCTTCTTGGGATCTGATAAATCCTGAAATGCAATTTTTAATTATTTTTTTCCCAGCCCACTCTGTTACATTCCTGAATACAGCTGAATTATCTGCAAGCCTAGAGGCACAGATGCAAAGAGTTTTATATGTCTTGGTAACCATCTGTGGGTTACTTGAGAAGCTGTGTCTTGCTCAATGTATGTGGATTCCTTTATGACTGCTCAGTTGCCTTAATCTCACCTTGCAATGCCATGAGTCATAGCAGAACTGTAAAGTCATCAGCAGCACTTTTCAGAAGTGTCATTAAGGTTTTCTAATGGCTCATTATCAAAGTACTTATCCATCTCCTTTAATTGTGAAATCGTTCCATTCCAAAAAATCCACCACAAGAAGCTCCGCTAGCAGCCAAGTGTTTTCTCCTCTTTAGCTGTCAAGAGCCTAAGCAGTACAAGCTTCTAGCTGTGCTTCAGTACTTTCCTGAAGCATTCTCACATTTTTATTAAAGCAGCTTTTCTGTAGTACAGTCTTGGTTACCAGTTCTCTTCACTCTGTCAAATACCTTCTTGTGGGTTTTTGGGACTGTTTCAGTGTTCACACATTCTCTTTAAGACTTACAGACCTCAACAGGATAGCAACAGCAAAGCTGAAGAGAGAAAACACAGTTCTTAAAAATTCTAAAGCAGTCTGTACATTCTTTTGCCTGGTCTCACTCTTAGAGGCAGTAATATTCACAAATTTATCCCTAAATATGACAGAACTGCTACCATGCACATGCAGATGGTATATGCAGGCTCATACACACTGATTTGACACCTTGTCCTTCTGTCCTCCTCATCCAGGTTTCATGCTGGTCGTTATAAATGGAATCAGCCAAATTATCAATAAAAGAATTTTTATTAAAAAATTGAGCAGAACAATCGAGAAATGCCACAATCAAGGTTAGTGTCGAGCCCGGGGTCACCACTCGGTGAACACAAGATACGGCCTCTATCGCACAGTACCACCCACTGTTCACGACATGTGCACTGAGCGCCCCACTTTTATACAGTGTTTCGCTGCACAGTACGTGATCTCAGTCTGTTTTGCTGCTTCCTCGTTCATGTAGTCTTCATTTTCGGCTGCCGGTCGGCTGAATGGATTTCCAAAAAGAGAACAGTCCATGAGTGGATTTACTGGAATCAAGTATTGGGATTCACTGTCTAGATAGTACGGATGAGATGCATATCAGTGATGAAGAGGTGGGTCATTGGTAGGCCCATCGAAGCTGAACATCCATCTCCATCCAGGTGAATCCTTCTTTCTCTTGTTAATTTCATTTCCTTGGGTGCGGCAGCGATGATACAATCTTGGATGGTGGCTCCAGGCAAAGCTTGAGGTATGTGGCTTCTGAGACAGTTGCAGGGGAGTTTTGATTTAAAGGTACGGGGTGGATTTATTACATTATTCCATAAACATATTTACAATAAAACCAAATTATATACAGCATTTATTACACTGGTAAAAGCAGTATTCATAATCAGTCTTTGCTATGCATAAAGTCTTCAAGATTTGCTTCTGTTCTGTAATGCTTCTATTGTCATAGCCTAGTTTTTATGTAAGTGGACACCACAGATTATTTTTGCATCTGCCTTATTTCTTCATATTTAATGCTTTAATTTGCAATAATGATTCTGACATTTTTGTAATTGTGATATCCATTTTCTTAGAAAAAGGTTTTTTGCTTCTTTCCTTCGCTTTCTTTAGCATTCAAAGTGAACGCAACTCATTGTGATAGATCATCCATGGAATCAATAGATCTAAGTGAAGCAGCACTTAAGGAGTATGACACAAAATGTTTATAGAGAAAAGAGGACAGTTCTGAGAATTTACCATCTCTAGGTTTAAATTCAATGGGATTTTTCTGTTTGTTTTATCTAGCTCTACTCTTGTACCATGGGATTAACACCCACTAACAGGTGGCTTGCATTAAGTCATCTCCTGAACCTTGTTGTGTTGTTTAGATTCAAATGAAAAAAGTAGTGCCTTCAACTTTTTGAGTGTATTACATGGACTGATACTTCTCTACTAAATGGCTTAAAACACAGTAAGTATTGTTATGGGTTAATTTCAAAAACACAATTCAAATCCTAACTGATATACTAATGTAAGTACATCCACTTAGCAAAAATAAACAAAAAAAAAAAGCACTATTCACTATCCTCAAAACTGCTGTTTTCAGTGTGGGATTTTGTCAAAAGCCATATAAATATCCCATGAGAGAAAGGACAAGGGGAAATGGCTTTAAACTGGAAGACGGTTTGGGTAAGATATGAAGACATTCTTTACTGTGAAGGTGGTGATACATTGGAACAGGTTTCTCAGAAAAGTTGTGGATGCCACTGTCAGAGACTAAAATATTATAGCTTATGACTAGAACATTTTCATGTTTCATTTTTATGAACATTATGACTTATAGCAAAACTGTATTACAAAAGCTGTAAAGAGCACCACTACACCCTGAATGGGGCTCTGAGAGGCCTCCCACCATTCACTGATGAAGATAACTCAGGGCTAGGGACATTCACAAAGCACAAACCTAATACCTTCGGGGAGGAGACCACAGCTATCAGACACCAGGGCTATCAGCTGCCAGGTTCACACAGACCCTCACTCCAAAGACTGGGGGGAGAGAGGCTTTGGGTGTGTGTTGGAAAACCTCAGGTCAGAGGCAGTGAACACCCACCCTTCACTGTGCAGAGGAGCTCAGCTGAGGGGCTCTTCTTCTGCTTACCCACAGCAGAGGGCCCATCGAAGCACTCCAAAGGGGTCCCCAGACCCTGCACCAGAGCACTGCAGATGATGCAACAGCTCCTCAGTGTTGCAAGGGACGGTGTCAAACTGGCCCCCTGCAAGGGAGACACGTGGTTGTTCCCACCTGCCTGATGTGTATATTAATCCATGGAATTCTACACTCTTGGTAGACACATGGTGTGGCCATGGCTGGGGACCCTCACCACCAAGAAGAGCAGATGGAGGGGAACAACGAGACATTGTTGGGACCCTTGGATGGGTGACATGCTTACACCTACTCCGTCACTCTTNCACCTGCCCCATCACTCTTCCCATGTCCCCCCCTCCACCACGCACACTTCTTTCTCTATTTCTTTCTTTCCTTCTTTTCTCTTTCTTTCTCTTTGCCTCTTTTACTATTAAATAAAACATATCAATCTTTTGGCACCAGTATCAAACCTCATTTGATTTTAATCTCATTTTTGGGTATACTTTGAACCTTCAAAGTTCTTTCAATTTTTTATACACAGACACTTAACTTTCTTTGCTCTTCTGGGTTTAAACTGGATTACAACAGCCCTGTCTCTGGAAGTGTTCAAGACCAGGTTGGATGGGACCCTGAGCAACCTGGTCTAGTGGAAGGTGTCCCTGGCAGGGGACTTGGAAGTAGATGATCTTTAAGGTCTCTTCCAACCCAAACCATTTTATGATTCTTTGATTCTATAAAAAGGAATCAGACCCAAAGGTGTTTGCTGTGACACCCCACTCTGGGAGCAAACAAACCAGCAAAGTAACCTTATTACCAATTAATAATTTTTAACATGGTTGCCTAGGTAGAGAAAATAGCACAAAAGACAACTTACCTGGTATAGAATTAATAGGATGAAAAATTCTTTTACTAATAAACCAAGTTATTACACATAGAATTAAGTGTTCTCTGAATTTGTATTTTTTTTTTGTCCAGATCAGACTATGTAATTTCTGCACGATAATTTCCTTGTGTTTCTCAACAGCTTTGCATGCACCTGTGATTCACATCAAAGTATTACTTCCTAAGTAATGTGTAGCATTTATATAAATGTTGGTAAAAGTTAAAGGAGTTGGGTTAGGGCTGAGAGGAATTAAAAAAAAATGAATGATTTGTGGGAAATTGAAGTCTAAGATAGATTAGTTAGAACTGGGTTGGCATTCTAGGGGCTAAATAGTTAAATAAACCACTAAAAGCCTTCCTTTCAATTTTTGAGTTTTGCACATGAAATTTGAAATTTCCTTTTGATTAAAAAAGTAAAGTAATACTCGGGAGACAAAGAAGTACTCTTAACAAAGGATTAATACTCTTTAGCTATAAAAAAAATCCTCAGAGTTCAGTCAGTTCAGATACAGACTATGTCTCATTTCTGTTCGAAAATGATGAATCCTCATCTGTAAGTGTCATACAGTCTGCAGTGCAAACAAACAGGTGTTTTTCTAATAAGAATCCACCTTTTGCCAAATCCACCTATTTCCCAAAAGTTGCATCATTTCAATTCTAAGTTCTTTGTCAATATTTGGAGGAAGGGCAGGAAAAGCCTCTTAGAATTTCATATTTTTAGCACAAAACCATTTCAGGTTTAATGCATATTTTTAACATAAAGTAAGGAAAGATAATATTCCTCTAGTTCTTAAATAATCCATGTACATTTCTTTTCAGACTAGAGACCTTTATTAACTGAAGTGAACACCATCATGGCTTCAGGCAACATGTATTATACATTCAATTACTGTAGTTTAAGCTAAAACATCAAGATTAAGCTCTCCAAAACAGCCTAAGGGATTTAATCTCATATTCATGATGAAGAATTTAACTGGGATCTCGGTCCCTTACTCCCTTAGGTATGTTTAAAATATTAGTCAAAATTCCCATTTTATGAATATGAGTTTAAAATTACCTTAATGGATCTAAGTTTATTGCTTATGTGATTTCTAGGTCAAATCTGAGAAATTATACCTTGAATTACCTGTTTTAATGTCAGCTAATTATTCAACTGGCCTTTTTTACCACCACTATGATAGTTTGTGAAAATTGGACATCCAACAGGATTAAATGAGATTAAGGCAAACTACAACTTCACCTCAGATACTTTTGCCATTTACTGACACTCAAATACACTAGAGTATAGTTAGGATAATTGTCTTATCTTGAATTAAATTTAATAGAGGTGATATGTTTTAAGTGAAGTTGATATTTTAAATGTTAAATCTGTAAAAGTCCCTGCAAAGATGATCATGTCTAAAAACCAGGTATTCTAATAAATGTCTGAATGTAGAATAAAGCATCAGTCCTTAGTTTTTTGTTTCTTTGTGGTTTTTTGTTTTTTATTTGTGGGGGTTTTTTTGTTGGTTGGTTGGTCTTGAGTTTTTTTAAGTTTTTTGTTTGTTTGTTTGGGGTTTTGTGTGTGTTTTTGTTTGTTTTTGTTTGGTTGTTTGTTTTTTGTTTGTTTTTGGTTTCAATTTTTTTTTTTTAATGGCACCAAGCATTTTAATTAGAAACGTTAATATATATTGTGAGTGGTTAGACATGATTATATGGCCTGTATATTAAAAAGGCTCCTGTGCTGTCACTTGTTTATTGTTACTTATACAATGGTGAATGGGGAGTGACTTCTGTTGTAAGCAACAGAGAAGGATGAAACCAGTCTCCAGGCTCTATACCTATGGAAGCGAAGGGTAAACCCAGAAAGGGAATATGTTGGGAGGTGAAGAAGCCCATTCTGTCCTATTTCTGACATCTGAGCCACCATTTAGGTTTCTTATGGTAATGGCACTTGTTAAGTCTCCTAATTTTCCAGTCTTTCAATATCTTCAATTTTTTTACCCCCATGTTGTTAAAAATACTTCTCTTGTAAGCAGAAGCTCTTCTGTGGTGGACAATTCCTAAACCCTATTGACAGATAAGTTTGAAGACCTTTTACTTTATTCGAAGATAGATTCTAATCCAAGAAAGACAACATTCACAAAAAAATTAAAATGCAGAGGAAAACAATTCAACTAAACTGTTGATAAACTCTTGGTCTTGTAAGAACATCTAAGCAATGGTAAATGTTGACATTATTGCAGAATGGAAGACAGATATTAGCTAGTAGATGTGGTTCAGGAATAATCAGTTAGGGCGTATCTTATTGCAAGGATAAAATTTAGGTCACCAGTTATACTGTCATTATATCTAATTTTTTTCCACCGCTGCAATCAGTCTTGAAGATGTTCATACATAAACAAGCATAGAAACCTGAAATTTCTGATAGAAAGTTCTCTTCTGATCTGACAGACTAAAACATATTAAAAGTAAATGTGATTTTTCATCAAAGGCTCAGATACTGAAGTACAGTGTACTGATAATGAAAATGTATGTAGCTTATATTGCTACAGGCAATTATCAGAAAATTACACTTCATTTAGTCTGTATAGTGAATAAAAGCTTTAGGAGGCATTTCATATGATATATATCCTTTTAGCAGCAGGAGAACTGAGGGAAACTAACTTAACCTGTCCCAAATGGTAATAGGTTTTCCAATTTTGGATTTTTGCAAATAAAAAATGTGATGAAGTTTTAATAAATGTAATTATATCTCTGATTTACAAGCTGTTTAATGTTTGCCAAAGTCTAATTCAAATGTTTATACTCTTTTCACTTTTGTCTTTAAGTGAAGTAGTGCAGTTTATTCAAAATATAGGAATTGGATATATTAATATTTATCCAGAATAATATTAAAAAAAAGAAAAATCCAATTCATCTTGATCAGGTATTCTAAACAAAGTGTACCACCTTTTTTTTTTTTTTTTTTTTTTTTTTTTTTTTTTTTTTTTTTT
>VWYO01009532.1:447046-484176 GCA_013400275.1 Rhadina sibilatrix | reverse complement strand
TTTTTTTTTTTTTAATACTAAAATTCAGTAATTAAAATGCTTTTCCAAACATGAAAGAGTGAAGCACAACCCACATCTCTTATCATCTCTTATAGACATCTCTTACAGATATATTTCCTTCTGTGTAATTATTGAGTAGAATAGTCAAACACTTATGGTTCTGGAACACAATGAGGGTAGCCATATCCTTGTTGAAGTTTTCAGCTTTATATGAAATAATTAAATATTCATTGAAGCAGAAAGAGAATAAGAATTACTTTATTGCCTTCTGGTTAGAGAAGAATAATAAGAATTGCACTCTAGTCCTTTACTCCAATAATACCTTAATATGAAATTCTTTAATAAGAAACCTATAAGCATTCATTGGCAAAGGAACTGTAACTCAAGTCTCTGCTACTAGAAGGCTAGAGTAATTCTCATTACATCAGTCTATTTCCAGTCCCATGCATATTTAATTATATATACATACTTAAAATTTCAACAAATTGAAATTGGAAAGCTGGTTCCCCATCTTCAACATATTTTGTAGGTTTTTGATGAGCACATACGCATTAGATATTCAGATGATTCATGTAGGGGAAAAAAAATAAAATCTGGGGTGGTTTTCTCACTTCCTGGGCACTGAAATCTTGAATTAAACTATAGTTGAACAGAACTTCTTGCTCAGTATTTTTCTTTCTGATCCAACAATGCAAGGTATCATGAAACCCATCTGACTATGAGAACTAAATTATAGTTGTCTGTCCAGATTTACCCAATCAGTGTAAAATAAACAAGGAGCTGCACTTTACAAATGTGAATGAAAATTATACTCAAAAGCTCAAAATCTAGTCAGGCTACCATCAAACAATAGAATAAAAAGTATAAATTTATATTCTTCTTGGATTATCTTACTTTTTCTTCCTCTTTTCCAGTTTTCCTGTCCACTCCCCACTTACGTTCTCTGCTAGGTTTCAAATGATACATTGTTTGAATTAACAGATAAAACTGAAGGATTGAGGTCTATGTTTAGGTAGTGGTTAAATATTTATCTATGATGGCTTTTAAAGTTCACTTATTGATCAGATATATAATTAAAAAGGAAGAATATGCATTCTTGGAGTGCATTTTAGTGAGTTCCTCAAGCATTCATCTTTTTTTTAACACAACATCTTGCTTCATTTTCTTTAAGCAGGCTATGCTTTTACTTGAAGTTAGACAAGAAATTAGTTACTTGGCTGTACCAGGATCTTAAATCTTAGAAAAAAAAAATTAGTATTATTGTCATTGGTTGATTGTTACCAAAAGAACATTAACTGCATTTTTTTTATGCTGATGGTGATGCGGTTTATGCAGATAATTAAAGAAGAGATTCAATTTTCATTTTCATTATATGCTTAAGTATCTTCTCAATCCAGATTAGGTTTAATAGAGCTATTTGCATGCACATTTGATTGATTTGAGGCTTTGTCATGCAAACAAATTGATATTGTTAAAGTTATTGACTGACTTACCCTGTATTTTCTTATTTTATTGGCCTACTGAAATATTGTCAGCACTATAAAAATCTTTTAGCTAAGTGCTAAACTTGAATCAATAAGTTTATTAATGTACTATTCAGAAAATGACTAAACAATACTGATCTCAAGGGATTTTTTGATTTTAAACATTAGTAGTATAACTTCTTAAATGACTAATCTCTGAAGGTTAAACAAAACAAGTAAATATTACCTAAATAGAGTAAGATCAAACCAAAATTAATAATAATAAAAAAAAAGATGTTCTGTGTTTGATTTTAACAAAAGGAATCATTTTATACAGACTGCTTAGAGTTCACTCAAAAATAATTGCACAAAGTTCAGTAAGAGTAGTTTAAAAACTACAAGTTCATGTGGAAAGTTCATACTACAAAATGTAAAGGAACACCTGCACATCTCAGCTGCAAAAAAAAAAAAAAAAAGAGTTTTAGGACATTATATGTTTTGAGATATGCTAGAGGACAATTTCACGTCTATTTGTTTTAATAGGGTAAAATAGTGATGATAAAACAAAGGGTTTAGGTGAACCCTGGTTAATAGCATTTACAAATTTATGCTAGGAATTAAAATATTCAGTATTCACTAGTCTCTCTGACTAAACTGATAAACGTGGTGGTGTTTTGGAAAGATTATTGCTGATAAGAAAATGTTGAAGTTACTGAGTAAAATCAAGGTGACAGGAAACTGAGCTAAGGTAATACAGTGCATAGGGTAAGAGAAACATATGGCACTGAGACAACTCTGTACACTTTCCAAACTGATATGTTTTCAAATTCCCTGAAAAAGATCCATCTTCTTCTCATGCTGTAACAGCTACATTTATTTCAAGATCAGAAAGTTGTAAACTGTGGGGTGAAGTTTCTTTGAACCATTTTCCCTGAAAGCCTTTACACTGAAAATACTTAAATAAATAATTCCTCTGAACAACCACTGCAAGATGCAGTTGTGAAGGTATCTCTGTGGAATATCTCAATGTTATATCTCATCAGCAGATTGTTAAAGCAGATTATCATCAAAATTTCAACAACAAATTGTTGTCTCGGTTTTTTCTGTTCTCTGCCTCTTTAAGAAGTTTTTCTAATGTTCTATTTCAGCCTTCTGTGTTTACCTTTTGCAATGGAGTCTCTCATGATTTTACATAAACAACTTTTTTGTTATTGTAACTATCTATCCATGTTTGCATTCTTCTCATAAGGAGGAGACTGTTGATGGACTGTTGGGTTGACCAGTGTGGTTGAAGAGGAGGATTTTCTTCCTCCACTCCATGGTCACCTCTGGAATACTATAAATGTTGGAGTCTGTAAATAAAGTGTCCCTTTTTTGCCCTTGGACATCTCAGCGTTGTTTCTTTGTGTCATCTTGTAACAACAAATAGCAAAACATTAATTGTTTCATTTAACTTGCCCAATTTCCCAAAATATTTTAAAGCTAGGAGTTCAGGAAAAAGGAATTTTTTTTTCTCATTGGTTTCAATGAATGCAAAATTTCATGTATAAATCTGGAAAAATAATTCTGATCATTAAAAAAATGTCATCCTTATATCTAGAGAAAAAAACCCTCTTTCAGGCCCTGCTAACCATTTTTTATAGTTTATCACCATTTTTCTTATAATCCTCCTATATATATTGAAGGACTGCAATAATATTTCCCCAGAAACCTCTCTTCTCCAGACTGAACAAACCCAATTCTCTCAGCCTGTCTTCTCAGGACAAGGGTTCCATCCCTCTGATCATTTTTGATTCTCCCTCTGGATCTACTCTAATAGATTAATTTCCTCTCTGTGGGATCTGGATGCAATCTTCTAGGTGAGGTCTCAGCAGAGTGGAGTAGAGGGGCAGAAGCAACCCTCTCAACCACTCTCTTGGCCACTCTTGTTAGACCCCCAGGATAGAGCTGGCCTTCAGGGCTGCAAGCACACTTTCAAATCATGTCAAATTTCACATCCATCTGTACCCCCAAGTCCTTCTCAGTAGGATTGCCCTCAATCCTTTCATTCTCCATATTGTGTTGATACCAAGGGTGGCCCCCACCGAGATACTGGGTCTTGTACTTGGCCTTGCTGTGCCTCCTGAAGTTCACATGTACCCACTTCTCATGCTTGCTCAGGTCCCTCTGGATGATATCCTATTCCTTAGGTGTGTCAGCTGCACCACTGAGCTTGGTGTCACCTGCAAACCTGCTGAGTGTGCTCTTGATCCCTCTATGTTTTTGCTGATGGTAATAAACAGTACTGGTCTCAATAAAGACTCCTGAGAGACACCATTTGTACCTGATCTCCATCTGGACATTGAGCCTTTGACCGCTACTTACATACGTTCAGATTTTCCTCAGGTGGTCATGAACCTGATCATCTCTTGCAGTGGAAGGGAATTTGCTCTCACATTCCCTGCCTTGCTGTCCATCCAAGCAAAGGGTGTGGGAAGAGAGGTTGCCAGGGAAGACTGAGGCAAAAAAGCTATTGAGTACTTCAACCTTCTCCTCTTTTATTGCCAGGTTGATGGTGGTGTTCATGAGAGACTGTGTTTTCTCTGACCTTTGTTTCCTGTCTGGCATACTGGTAGAAGCCTTTCTTTGTATCTTTGTCTTGTTCAGCTCCCGTTGGCTCTCCTGACCCCATCCCAGCACAAGCAATCAGCATGTTATACTCTTCCCAGGAGACCTGTCCCTGCTTCCACTTCCTTTTCCTTGTTGCCCTTTAGTCTGACCAGCAGGCCTTGACTCAGCCATACCAGTCTCTTACCTTCCTTTCTTGATTTCTTACACATGAATATCAAGAGCTCTTACACTCTATGAAAAGCATCCTTAAGGCTTTGCCAACTCTGTTCTGCTCCCTTGTCCTGGAGGGCAGCTTCCCAGAGGGTCCAACTGACCAACTACTTGAATAGCTGGAATTCTACTTTTGTAAAATTTAGGATCCTTACTTTATTCTTCATCTGATCCATAAGCCTCAGGACTGAAAATTCCAACAGTGCATGGATACTGCAGCTCAGGTCACCTCCAGTTGTGACAGCACTAATTAACTCCAACTTGTGTTGGAGACCATCAGGTCCAGTACTGTATCCCGTCTAGTAGGGCTGTCTATTAGCTGGCTTAATAATTTATCCTCAGTGCTTTTCAGGAAACTCCTGGATTTCCTACAGCTCACCATGCTACTTTCCCAGCAGATTTTGGGGCAGTTGAAGTCCCCCTGGCAGACAAGAACCAGTGAGTGCAATGCCTCCTGTAGCTGGAGTGACTTCATCAGTAGGTTCTTCTTGATCAGGCAGCTTGCAGGAGACAGGAGCCACTGGGTTCCCTTTGTTGCCTTGGTCTCTGATTCTTACCCACAGGTTTTTGGTTTGCTCATGGCTGATCTTCAGAGACAGCTGTTCACACTATCAATTTATTGATATAGGAGGCAACCCCTCCACCTCTGCTTCCTCTTCTGTCCCTTCTGAGCAACGTTTTCTCCAGTGTATCTCCCCACAATGGGAAGCATAGAGGAAAAAAATAACCTGTGCTCCAGATTCCCTTACTAACCCTTCCAAGGCTCTGAAGTCTCTTGATTATCTTTGGAGTAGGGATTTAATCTTGGACCATAGGTGGCATCTTCATCACCACCCACATGGAAGAGCAGTTATGGATAGTAATCAAAGGGCTGTACCAGATTGGGAAGTTTGTTAGTCATGTCCATAACCTGGGTCCCAGTAAGTAATTCCTCTTCCCTAAGAGAATGATCTGTCAGGACTATTGGACCCTCTGCTCCCTTTTGAAGGAGGTCACTTTCATAGAGGCGGTTGTGATACTGGGCGTATCCTGGCAACATCTCTGATGTGGATGGACAGTTATCCACATCATCCATTGATGGGCCTTCCACATCCAAAGCTTTATACTTGTTGGACAAAGGCACTTGGGAAGGCAAGGAGGTTCTACTAAAAGTCTGTCAGATATGCATGCCATGTATAACAGTGTGCAACTAGGCAGAAAACTTGACCTGCCACCCACAGAGATGGATGGACTAAGTGGATTCTTCAAAACAAAAAGCACAGCTTCTTTTATAATAATTGCTTGAGGAAAAGTAATATTGAATACTTTTTTTTTTTTTTTTTTTTTNTGTAGTTCATTGAATTCTTTTTTTTTTTTTTTTTTTCTGGTGGAAATTACAGAAAAATGAAGTAGGTTGAATACATGCCTTCAAATTTTAATAAAAACAGAACATTACCGTGTGTTTGATATGAATGTCATTCTGTGCGGTTTTCCATACTTTTATATAACTGTATTGATCTTGATTAAAAAAAATATAAAGAAGAAAAGTTATTATAGGCTAAATTCACAATATTTACTTATCATTTCATCTGTCCCTCACAGATCTTTTCTGCTGTATAAAATGGTTGCTCTATACACAGTCCAGGACATGGGCCTGTTCTTTTAAGGCATATTCATAGAAATAAGGTGCACAGCTAATATCAGTTTCTAACAAGTCAAATAAATCAGAACACAGTTTCTATCAAGATAAGAGCAGAGTTACTATGAATGCAGTAGCACATGAGAAGAATCTAACAAAATAGGTATTTTTAATGTGTTTATGTCCATTATAGTAGATACCTTCAATTGTGAGGGCTTCTTATCCAATTATATGTAGGCATTTGTTGAATGACTAATGTGCCTTCAAGATATCATTTTCTGGAAGAAAATAATATTTACTTATGAACAGTCACATTTTGATTGTAATTGTCCTTAAAACACATTTCTCTGTGGTGTCATGCAGAAATATATCATAAGAACTGAATTGTTTATCAAGATACAGGTTGTCATGGTGGCTGGATAAAAAGCTTGTAGTTAAGATCCTTCCTTCAGTCTTTTTCCTCGTATTTTTGCTATTCCATTATGATAAATAAAAGGGGAGTTACACACTAAATGTGATGAGGTTTTGGTATTGTTTTCTTCCTACTAATAGCCAAGATAAAATTTTAAAGGTGTTATTGAAAAAGTGAGAAAATTCTGCAATACTCATTAAGAGGCAGAGAAAAAACTCACATTCTAATTAAACAGTATAATGAAGTAATTTTTCCATACTTACATTTATTCTGGTTTTTAGCTTGCAGGAACATATCAGAAAAGTTTTCCAAAAGCAGACACGTGCATTTAAAAGTCAAAAGTCAGATGACCAATACATATATATGTATATACACACACCCCATTTTAAGTGTTATTTTTTTAAATGCAACTTGAAGAGCATTTGTCTATGTGAAGATTTTCCCAGAATTTTGCTGTCCCAGAAAAAGTGTCTTTTGGGGATACTCAGGCAAAACAAAACAAAACAAAACAAAAAGAAACAAAACAAAACAAAACAAAAACCAACCAACCAACCAACCAACCAAACCAATTACTTTAACTTACTTGACAGTAAGTCAAGTCAATTTACTTGACTTACTGACTTGACTTTGACGTAATCACAGTCAATAGGTCCATCTTGAAGATGTACAATGTATAAAGTAAAATTTTTAAAAATACATTTGTTGAAGACATTTGAATTTAGAATTCATTACCTCAGCTCACAAATTACATAAGAAGAAAAATAAATTTAATTACCTACTATATAATCTAGGAATTTTCCTTATTCCATATAATCATCCAAGGTTTTCTTTAGAATTATTTTCTTTTTAATCATTTCCACATAATTGCAACTCCAATGATGGTGCACAATGCATTGATTTTTTAAGTAGACTTAACATACTTGAGATATATATTTTTCCTATTATATTTTATCATCAAAATATTTTTACTCTAAATAAAAAACCTGATCTTTATTACAGATAGGTCCTATTCAAATATGTGCATTTATAGTTTCATGCTCAGTCTTAGTACTTACTGAATGTACTTGAGTGTTGTATGTTATTTTTTATCCAAAAACTGAGTCTTAGGTATACATTTTAAGTATGTTACTGGATTATAAAACAAGAGTCAGTCTGAAAATGGAATATGTCACATTAAAAAAAAAAAAAAAAAGAAAAAGAAAAAAAAGAATAAAAAATCAGGGAAAATAACCTTGTCTGTAGTCACAGATCTTTCACAGCAAATGACAAATAAGAGTATAAAAGTTTGTGTTAACCACTTATTGAGTAGATAGCTGTTAAAAAAGATTTATATAACAGTATGTTTGACTTCCTGCCATCAAATTTCACCAGGCCAAATAAGTTGTATGCTACAAAAATGATGCCCATACTCATTTTGAGGGATTAAAACAGACGTTCTTAAAGTACAAAATTATTTTAAAATTTAGTTTTGCAATGAACCAGTGCTTTTTAGGCTCCCATTTCCACTTTCAGATCTACATTTGGATTTTTTTTTTTTATTTCCTCAAGATTATGTCACCAAAATGCCATATCTCATTATCTTTGTGACTTTTCTATTAATAAGAGAGATCCTTGAGGTCAGTTCATCTTGATGGAGAAGGGAATATAATATAAAGATGATAAGCTGGCTGCAAAAAATTATTTCCCTGTGTAATAGCACTGAAAATATTTACTGACCTAACTTACCTCCTGCAGAAAATAATAGGGAAAGGTTTCCAAAAATATTTATATTGTCTGAGTCATCTAGAAAGCTTAATTAAAGGAAATCCACCAAGACTACTTTATTCTTCAAAAGGTGATTAGACATGCTTTCGATTCTGATAATTACGATATTTAGACCTTTTAACTGTTTAAAGCACTTTCTAAAATAAATTATAACCAAGATATAGTGAACATTAAGAAAAAAAAAAAAAGAGAAAAAAAAAAAAAGCCTTCTGAAAACTGGAAAACATAGATTAATGTGTTTCTAATAAATGAAGATTTTTTTTTTTCTCCTGCATTCAGGAGGATGCAAACCACAATGCTTTAGGTCTAATTTTATGTTTAGTTTTTATCAGTGTATCCCAATCTATTTTTCTTTAATGCATTTACTTCATATTCATGCTTAAGAGTTATAAGTAAGACCTCAAAAACCTGTTCACAAAAAAGATGACACAGAACCTGAGATTATGAACCCATTTCAGACTTTAATGAAGTCAATGAAAAGCACTTTAGTGACCACAGCACACTTTGAATCAGTCCCTAATGCAATTGTGATGTACTATCTAGGAAGCATAAAATTGTAAACTTAAAATTGAAATAAAAAGGGCATGGAACATTAAACATCAGGGTGACTTATGTCTGCCAAAAAAAGCCAAGGTTCACTGTGACAAGTACCTTATTTGACATATCTGCTGACTTGTATTTAAACAGTCTGTGAGAGCCTCTGTAAGTCAATAAAGGAAGGAAAATAACTGAGCTCCTGGCAGAAAGTATGTAATGAGAATGAGACTTTAACTATCAGACAGTCAAGGTCTGATCCAATTCTCATCAAAATCAATATGAAATGTAACTGTTATCTTATAATTTCCTTTGTTGAATGATGAGGTCTGCAGAGCGAAAACACTAAAGTTTTGCTAATGATGTTGGAGACGAGACTGTTGGTTAATGTCTGCAAAAACTGGGTGCCACAGTCTGCAGCAACAGCTGACACACATTCAGAAATCTCTAGACAAGCTTACAGGGATCAAAAAATAATAGGTTAAACAGAACTTTTATACTTCATGAGAATAATTTGATGAAAACAAAACTTGAAATGCCAATTTTTTATTTTTTTTTCTTATTAATCCCAGCTTGCCCCAAGCATGTTCTTTGGACCAACAGAGAAAATAGGTGTCGACAAGGACAGGTTTTTTTACACTGAAATTTGTTTTGGGATTGCAGATTACTGTTACTATCTGAATGTCATCTGAAGAAGAAAGATGATACTGCAATATGCCCAGGTGAAAAGAAACAACTTTCACAAACACTGAGATGCTGAAGATATTTTGTCTACAAAAAAAGTAATGATTTGTTATAAATAGACATTGAATTTTTAGAATTAACAGAAAATACTCATCTACATGGCTGTCTAACAAATGGATATCTCCAAATGTGTCTCAAGAGACTCGTCTTCATGAAATCTCTACAAATCTACGTTTACAAACCCTTCAGTGTAGAGATGAGAAAATATTTCTCTACATAAAAAAAGTCTCTGAATCTCTTTTACTTTCTCTTACTTGTAGAACAGTTCTCTGGCCTACTCAAGAACTCTCAAAGCATTTGATAAAACTAAAACATTTCTTCATCTGAATATAGTCTATTGAGATATTGCATCTGAGACTCAGTTTTGGTTTACTTTTTATTTATTCTGAAAAGCTAAGAGTACAGATAGAGCAAAAAATTACCTCTAGTCCTCTGCAATATTGGGCATTAACTTTATTTTGAAGACAAAGTAATCTCCAGGTATCAAATTTTAGGACAGTATGCAGGTACTTCACCAATTCAGATATAGGATAAACATGGGAAGATAATTTTGGTTACATTTTTTGCAAGGAGCTAATTTTTTAATTTTTTAACACGATTTGGAATATTGAGAGTAGTTTTCACTACAGAAAATCAATTTTTGTGTGAAAACCAAGCTGATTTTCTTCCTGGAGCATGAAAAGCAACTTAATTTTACTTTCTTAATCATTAGGTAACCATATTCTTGTCCTGTTTCTCTTTACTGACGATTCTCTACTTAACTGCCTATGGAAATAGATAAATAATCACATTAACATAAAAATCTTTATTTAGTCAGAGTTAGCCATTTTGAGTTCTTTTGTATATTTATGTTTAGATCTGATTCTCTTTATTGAGCATCATTAGGCTCTGAGTGAAAAGCCTAATCTAGAATCCAGCATAATCCTTCCACTACTTGAATGATCTTACAATTTTCCTGCAGCAATGAAATTTAACTGAAGCCGAGAAAAAAAAGAAGTATGTTTTAGAAAATCAGAACACAGTGCTTTCAGAACAAAAAGAAGCATGTAAGTGGGCAAATACTAAAGCATATTTTGATATTTCTGAAGAGCTTTTTTCTGTAATCAGAAAACTCATACAGGATTATGTTTCCGCCCCAGGAATACTGATCTACCAATAAATTGGCAGATTTCATATGCAGGACTTCTAAGTGGATCATGGTGTGGTATTGACTTCATATCATATTCAAGTAAAAACATTGTGAAAAAAAAAACTGGGCCACATTTGGCAGATGCTGCATGAATTTTCATTAATTTTAATGGCAGTGTTGTTAAACAAGGACTCATTAAGCTTCCACAATAAAACAAAAAAAAAAATCCACAAACAAAAAACCAAAAATGCCCCACAAATAACCACCAACAAAGAGTCTTTTTGGACAAAAGTTAATTACAAGCATCTTTCAGAGTCCTGAGGTCACAAAGACCCATTACAATGGCATTTCTTAAAGGTTTGTTTGTTTTTAAAGTATTTATCCTGAATTTGACTTTTTTTTAAATTGATCTTTGAAGTGTTTAAGATCGACTACTCATCCGTCTTTTGATTTATTTTTATAGGTTGAAGGGATCATGTCTGCAATACTGTCACATGTGTGAATTATATATGTAAGCATGTGAAAATTCTCAAGGTGGTGAATATTTTTCAAGTTCCTGAATTTTTCTTTGTCTTCAATTGTCCCTCTTCTTGCTTCAGTGGTCTTCATCTTTAGATAAGCAGGCTAAGAAAATGCATCTGCCTGGATTGGGTCACCAGTTACAAGAGTGTGTGGTTTGTGTGCATGTGTATTTGCGTTTGCATATTTGCTTGGGACAGTGCATACACTTTGTGGGTGTGGTGGGTTGACCCTGGCTGGATGCCAGATCCCCACCAAAGCCACTTTATCACCTCCCTCCACAGCTGGGGGGGGAAGAGAAAATGTAACAAAGGGTTCATGAGTTGGGATATGGGCAGGGAGGAATCACTCATCTATTGCAGTCATGGGCAAAAATGGTTTAACTTGGGAAAATTAGTTGAATTTATTAACAGTCAACAGAAATCAGATTAGCATAATGAGAAGTAAAATCAATCTTAACAATATCAAGACCTTCACCCCACCTCTCTCTCTTACCTCACCCAAACTTTATTCCTGATTCTCTACGCTCTCCCACCACATGGTGCACGGAGACAGGGAGTGGGGGTTATGGTCAGTTCATCATACGTTGTTTCTGCCTCTGCTTCCTCCTCAGGGAGAGGAGTCCTTTACCTGCTTCACCATGGGGTCCATCTCAGGGGAGGCAGTCCTCCACAAACTTCTCCAATTTGAGTCCTTCCCATGGGCTACAGTTCTTCAGGAACAGCTCTGTTGTGGGTCTCTTTCTGTAGGATACAGTCCTTCAGGACTGTGCTGCAGCTCCAGTGCCGTCCTCAGAGCAGTCAAAATTCCTACCAGGAAACCAGTTCCAGCATGGTCTTCTCTCTTCATGGTTCTGCAAGTCCCACCAAGAGTGGCTCCAGGTTTCCCATAGTGTCACAGCTGTATTTTAGGCATCGAAAGCCCTGCTCCAGAGGGGGACTCCTCCATGGGCTGCACATGCCTCTCTGCACCACTGAGTTCCATGGGTTGCAGAGTCACAGCTGCTTCACCACAGCTTTCACCACTGCTGCAGGGAAATCTCAGCTCTGGTTCATGCAGCACCTCTTCCCCCTTCTTCCGCACTGACCTTGGAGCTTGCTGAGTTGTTCTGCTCATGTTCTCACTCCTCTCCTCTGGCTGCAACTGCATGTGTGCAACAACTTTTCTTCCTTTTTAAATGTGTTATCCCAGAGGCTTTGCTATCATCACTGTTTGGCTTGGCTTTGGTCAGCAACCGGTCAATGCCTGAAGGCTCTGTTGGAGATGGAGGAAGCTTCTACCAGCTTCTCAAAGAAGCCACCCCTGTAGCCTCCCCACCTTGCTTTCAAAATCTGGACTTGCAGACCCAATGCAGGGGGAAATTTTAGTTTTGCAGTATAAAATCTTTCCTTCAGAGAAACAGAGATTTCCTTAGCTAAGAAATGGGCATATTATTTTTATCTTAACTTACAGATACTAAAAAAAGCATTTTCTGGTACACACTCTGTATCAAGGGGCACTTGCAGAATGAAAGCTGGACAAAAGGAGGGGTGTAGAGCAGGCAGAAAAAAAGGGATGAGGTATGAAATTCCTTATTGTCTTTGCCTCTTCATGTCTGGGATACAGTCCCTCTGCTCCGCTCTTGCTCACTCTTAAGTGCTATGTTGATTAGTGAGGTATAAAAACCTGACACGGATATTGAATACAAAAATAGGGCTAGAGATACATAATTGCAGTAGTGGTCTTCAGTGGAAACTGGGAGCGGTAATGATGTTTTCCCAGGCTTGCTTTTGTCTGACTCATTGATATTAGTGTAGTTAACTAGCAGCAGCACGATTTCAGTGTAGATTACAGGGAAGTCTGGTGGGCTAGAAATACAGCCTAATGGTTTTAACATACTTTTGAAAGTGTAGAGAGAAAAGTTGCAGTTTCCTTGGTAGTTGTCCCTGTTTTCTAAAAGGGCAGGAGATTCAAGGGAGGAAAGAGACATAAAATATACTTGAAAGCAATTACATATTTCATAAATGCCAGCAGCTAAGGGACATGGCATTTGGCTTTCTAGTGCTCTCAAGATTGGCAAAATGCTCTAGCTATCAGAATCATATACTTAAGAAACTTAGAAATATTCCCCTCTGATTGAAAACATTGTCAAGAATTACAGACCTTAGTCATTCCTCCCCGCCAAAACAGCTCTTGCTGACAGATTTTTTTTTTTTTTGGCCTTTGTACAGATGACAAAATCTTGCTTAAAATACAGGCAACTGTGCGATTTTCTTTAACCATATTCCTGAGTGTCAAGACTTTCATTAATGTCTTGAAATGTCATTGTACAGAGAGAAAGTTAAACTTCTAGAAGAAACAAATCAGGACTATAGCTGTTCTCAAATTAATTGATGCCTGAGAAAGCATATTGCTCAGCACTGTGTCCTGAAAAGTATTACACATTTGTCTTCAAACTGTTTAAAAACATCAGGTTTCTTTCCCTCTTCTCTTTCTGGCCTTTTCTGTACTTTTCCAAATATCTTTGCAATTTTCTTTGCTGTCTCAGTGCACACCAATGCAACATCAATTTGATGTTATTATCAAAGTCTTGGAAATAAAACTGCAGCAAGCTGTTCACTGGAGATTTGATCTTTGACAAATAAGCTTGTGTCAGTGCATCTAAAAAAAAAAACCCTGAGTCCATACCTCTATTTTCCTGCCAATAGGGTCTTGGCAGGGATGCAATTAAAAAAAGAAAATCAATCTGTTCTTTGCTGTCTTATTTCTGAAGAATGGCATTGAGCTGCCACAGTGTGAAGATGTGGGATTGTAAGCACAGAGACATCCTCATGAGTTCCACCTTCCTCACTGGTCTCTAAATGAGTCTGATTTATCAAAGCATTAGAATGAGATGGAGGAAAGGCTGAGATAAACAACAGTGGATTTTTTAGCTGACTTCTTATAATTCAAAATTAAACCATAAAAAAAAAAAGGTTTACACCCACCAAGGATCACATTGTTGTTATTATTATTATTATTATTATTATCAATTTTCTGAAGGATTGAACATATATCACTAAGTAGAAATCCTTAGGAGTTACAGAATCTGTGACAATCACATTTTTTATTTTTTTTTTCCTTCTAAATGTGAGTTTTGGAACACAAGTGTAAAAAATATGTTGGTTAGAAATTTATTTTGAGGTTAATGGATTAGCTCAGTTGTGAGATGCTATGAAGTACTTTTGTTACTAGATCAGCAAACATTCCCATATGCACATCTTATAGCTCTTACCTTTTTTGGTATTCCTTCTGATGTCACTGATACACCTTGCCTTTGGAAACTTCAACAACTGTGTAAGTTTCTGTAGAACTATGGGTTTTGATTAATAAGAGTCAGTTCCACATTCATCTACAAGTTTCAGTGCAGAAAACCAAAATCATCAACAAGATGTACTAAATATGCAGATGAATTTCCTAGCGGACATATTTTGATTTAAAAATTGACATTTTCCATTTTCCTAAAAAGTCCCAAACACTCATAAGACTGTTTTTAACATCAGCAGCTAACAATCGATTACCCATTCTTGCGGCTTTGTTTCTTCAACTCCCTGAACGTCTCTGGGTTCAAAATCAAGACTTGGCAGGCTGGCTCATGTGAGACACTGAAACGTTAATGGTTAATGATTCAAACAATTGGCCATTGACAAAAGCAGCAGGTGCTTTGCTGAGGCCAGGTTTGCAACTCCCAGCCAAAGACAGAGTTTTGGGTGTGTAATGGCAAAAGCTCTGATCTCCATAAGAACAGACCTGGTGCAGAGGCCATACGCATCCAGGCACCAGGATGACCAGGTCAAACCAATCTTTATTTAGTAAGTCAGATTTTTGAGCCACATAAGGGAAAAGGCTGGCAAGAAGCAGATCCTGTGAGCTGGCTTTTTATTATGCCAATGTCTTCCCTTCTGTTAAGGCCCACCCCTCTCCCTCTTCCCCCAGGAGGTATGGGGATATTCACACATAGGCCTGAAAGTATTCACCTCTTCTGACAAAGCTTAACTGGCTTAATTGCGCAGGCTTGAGAAACATTTGTCATGTCTTAGAAAGGGTTATAAACCATCAAAGACCCTCAAAGTACCCCCAGACTCATGTCTGTCACCTCCCAGAAAAACACCCTGCATGATCAAAAGTCATATCAGTGTAAAACTCCCCTCCCAGAGCAGGTGCCTGGAGTTTCCCACCTGAACCTGACTGTATATCAATCTATCAAACCTTTTATTTGTGGCTTTCCTCACTCTTATTATTTCTTTCTCTTACTTTCTCTTCTTTATATATTTTCTTAAGTGAATGTATCAACAAGAACTTCACTCTGCCTCAGTGGAGGTTTTAAGAGCCCATCGTTGCAAGTTTAAAGCAAAGCACCATTCCTACTAAGCGTAGTTACTGCTTTTCAAGAGGATAATAATTTTGCTAAGTTTAGTGTTGAAAGAATCAAGAATCTAAAATAAAACTTACAATACTGTCCGTCTGGTTTCTTTTCAATCTCATTTTGTTTAACTGCCCTTTTTGTTTTTCCTTTTATATTGCAGAACATTTGCACAGTGCTTCCTAAGAGTTATTGAGTATCTTGGCACAGACACTTCAGAATGAAATAACTGTAAAAGACTGAAGTTCTCCCTGAGTGTTGCAGCTTGCCAAATGAGAAGTGCTGTAGGTCTAAATAACTTTTGTGTCCTCCCAACCTTGAGCTAAATCATGAGCTGTCACAGTTATGGAAGCTCTTCTGCAGTATGTCCTAGGAATGGTGTGGTAGCCCAGATTTTGCATGCTGGTTCCCCGTAGTGTACACTTATTTTCTCACTGTGTCCCTCACAGCAGACTCTGGCAGTGGCAGGCCCAGTCCCTATGAGCCAGCACAGTGCTTGCTGCAAACATGCTCTTGCTGCAGCAGTGGGTGCTAGTGGGGAAGTAGGAAGGGGAGCTGAAGGTCCCGTCAATCCCCATGCCCTTGTTCTCCCTTAGCTGTGAGAGATGAGAAAGAACTGCTAGGTTAAAGTAACAGCCAGTGTCACTGCCATTTCCTGCATACCCTCATCCAGAAGCACCCATCTCACCTGCAGTGAAGATTTGAGACTCTTTGCTACTACTCAAATACTCTGTCTGACATAAAGGTCTCATAGGATATTTATCCTCTATATACACTGCAAACACAAGTCTTTACAATTTTTTTTTATTTGTTTAGATTTCAACTAAGTTTTTTTCCACAATTTGAATTCTTATGACAGAAAGCATTTACCAGGCAGGTAGAATGATCAAAAGTCTTCCTAAAGTCAACAAAGGTTAAGTTAGAATTTATTTATTTTTGCTTTCCTGATTTAGCTAGAATGCAACAGTGGGACTAAATTAAAGAGACAAACAAGTAGATTATGCTAGGACAAAGCCACTTGATGTGTCTTATTTTTTCACTAAAACTCCAGTGTTTCTGAAGCTTGTAATCTTGCCAAACATTGCTACTAATATCTGAATTATTATTGAAGGCGACATCTGGATGTTTACTGGTAATTTTCCAAATGACATCTTCAAATATGAAATGTCCTCAGTGTATTTAGAATAGGTTTGAAAGCATCATACTTGTATGTATTATATATATATAAATATATAAAATTATATGTATGGATGGTTTATGTATACATATGTAAACATATATACAAGTATAAATTTATATGATTGTGCTTATATATACAAATATACATAATCACTTATTTAAAGAGACTGATAACTCTGAGAGCTCAGTTCTACTAATATTCATGCATTGTTGGCCAAAATGCTAGACAATGCTCCAACTGTGCCAGCTCCTAGTCTACTGCAGAAGTTTTAATTTCTGCAGAAGAAATTAAAATGATAAAGCCAGTCATATGCTGAAAAGGATTCAAACCACGAATAAAATTCATTCACTGAAATAAAATTAATTCATTGAAAAAATAAATATCACCAAATTATGTTTTTTCCCTTCTATATCAAATTTCATTTAAATGCTGTAATTAATACATAATAACATAACAAAACCTTCAAGGTAGCCTGAAAATTAGATCAAATAATTATGCTCACCTTTTGTCCTAGGTTATAATGTAAGATGTGCCCAAAGTATGTATTCTATCACCATCTTCATGAGCTGCTGAAGCCAGGTGGGGCAGTTTCCCTTGCCCCCTCCCTCCGGGCTGTCTTCTGTTAATGGGCCATCAATGCCTTGCTGCAAGACTCACAGGTAATGCCCTCCAGGAGCTCTCTCTGTTTAATGGGCAATCAAGGACCCATTACAGGAGCTCTCTCTGTTTAATGGGCAATCAAGGACCCATTACAGGACTCATAGAATGATATCAGCCCATTGTGAGATGCTCTCCCCAGGGTGAGGAGCCAAGCATTCCCACCTGGATATAATCTGGGATTTGGGACAGCACAGCAGCCTTTACCCACTGGATTCCCAGAGGACAAGAGCTACCAGACCTTTCTACAAGATCACTGCTTGAACAAGACCACTTCATCTGGACTGCTACCACCACCCTAACCAACAGGGTGTCAGGTTGTATTATTGCATTTATTTTATTTTACCTTCTTTCTCTTTTCTCCTATTAAATTGTATTTCTGACTTGGAGTCTCACTGGTTTTGCTTTCAAACCAGCACACCTTTTAACACATACCAAGCAGAATCCTGCATCTTATAGAAAACAAATTTATGTTATCTTTCTCCTCAGACAGGAAAATACAGACAAGGATTCTTCTGAATTACAGCCTTAATCAGATCTTCTCATAACAGTTACAGAATCTCAGGATCCTATAGTGCAGTCTTCAGGAAAATAATGACTTTCAAAAATGCAGGTGATCAAGGGACCTCTCAGAGCCTATAATGTTGGACCGTGTAATCTGTCCCAGTGAATGTCAGGCTTCAGCTGGTTCATAGGTCCATGTGGAAAGACAATCACATCCTGCCTCACATACACCCAAAGCTGCACAGGTGTAGCTGCATGGGGAGGCAAGTCCACCCTCAAGAACTGGAAATGACCATGATAAACTTGAAACAGGTTGGTGGCCTAATATGCTATTAAGTATTTCTTCATGTAATTTCTTCAGTATCTCTGTCGCCCTAGCTGGAACATCAGCACAGGGCAAACAGTCACTTATTCCCATATGTGTGACAGCTCTGTAATTGAGATCCTTTCATTCATGCTTTTGACATGTAAAACAGAGCTGGAAGCTATCTGATTAGAGAAAGTCTTCAACAGCATTTTATAGAGGCAGCTTGTGTAATTAATCCCCTCTAGTAATATGAGCATTGGACAAATTTATTCAAGAAAGATTAACAGTCTGTTGGCAAGACTTTAAATTAAATAATAATACTAAATAACTTGCAGTCATATTTTTCCTGCATCAGTATATTGCTATTTGGGTCAGCAACGCTCCTCTGTCCATGTAGAGTGTCTACACAAGGAGATCCCATTCCACCAAGTTCTCTAGACACGTATCTTCCATTTTTGTAACAAACTCTGTGAGTTCAAAGTTGATCTTTTGTACTCACAGAGTTAGGAAGTACAATGGAAAAAATAGTAATCAGTTAGACTGGAGATGTCAATTAAAAGTTTCATGCTTAGTGCCCTTTATTGTTGTTGCTCACTTTCCTCCATGGAAAAGTTATTGTAAAATTTAAAAATAAATATTTAACTCAAGTTCCTGTAAATAAAAATACAATGCATTTATATATATATATATATATATATATATTTTTTTTTTTTTTAATTAGGCCCATAAAAATTGGCCTAGTGGATCCGATCCCCAGCCAATATTCTGTCTAACAGTAGCTGGTAATGGGATAAAAAAACCCCAAAGCACTTAGGTAAACAGCTGTGAAATAATATGTGCACATTAAATCAGTTCTTCATACCTACAGTCAGTAACTGACTTAAATGTAGTAGCATGGTGTGTAAAATTAGTTTTGTTATTTGGGATATGATCATGCATAATAAGATGTTCTAAGCCCAGTGTCAATTGTTTTATGGTTTCATGACAGCTTTCAATTGCTTTAATGGTTTCATCTTCAACATTTTGATTTATTGAGGTACATTTCAAGGTTTCTTCAGGACATGCTGTTTTTATAGTGCTGCTGATTGGCTCCAATTAGGCCTTGAATCTATGTTACAGTTCAGGAAATGTAGGCAAGTACCTATCTTCCAGTGAATTTTTGGTAACCTGAATTTATGTTCCTTGTCTTAACCTTTTTTCTTTCTCCTCATCATGTTCATGAAATGGATGAACAAATGAACCAATGACTCTTTTGGCATTGCTAGCATAGGTACAAGGAGATAGAATATGTGGCTTGTGAGCATGATATAGAAGTTATGATGGTGTATCTTGGTAACTGTATCTGGAAGAAAGAGTAAGTAAATAAACCAGAAATATTTGTTCTTATTTTTGCTTGTTTGCATAAGTTATTCAAGAAAATTAATGAAAACTCTTTCATATAAATTAATATTATTCCTAAACATTGCCCTTTGCGGGGTGAGGGGGGCCTCCTGTTGTAACATCAGGCTTGCTTGGATCAAATCTGTAGCAGAAAAGACCAGATTCAATACAGAGTCATCAGAATAACCTACAGTAAAATGAAACTTTGAAAGAAAGATTAATCAGAAGTTTATTTGACTCAGCAGATGTCAGTGCTCTATGGAATTAGCTGAAGAAGTAAAACTTCCTCTAGTACTAACTGTGCACAAGCAGGCTGCTAGGAAAACAGGGATTTCAGAAAACTCCTTTAGACCAGCAAATGAGAACTGGAATACCAAAGGCAAAATTATGATTCTTTGACTCAGTCAATCAGATAGGTAATATAAGAAGATCCCAGATCAAAAGAAGTGAGCTTAGAGAGGGTTAAGTTTGTCTCAACGTGTCACAACATCAAGAAGCCACTAATGAGGACACAAATGAAGTTGGGAGTGACACTAGAACTAAATGTCAGGAAATTATTGACTCAGCACCTGAAATTCAGAGAGCTACAAAGAACGTCTTTAACATTGAAACCAAGAATATGATTTACATTATATATGTTTAGCAGATGCACTCAGACATATTTTGAGTTGTAAAAAATAATCCTGTGTGATATTTTATGAAGGCTGTAAATCTTTTCAGTAGGTTTTATCAGCTCAGATATGGTGTGAGAAGTGACGTGAATTTTGAAAAAGTCTTTTCGCTGTTCAGGACTTACTGCAGCCTGAATTAGAAACACATTTTGGAAGGTCTTTGAGCTCATGAGCTTGGGTGCTACAGATTGTTCTGAGGCGGTATTAAGTGAGCAAAATGTTAGGAATATGTCAGCAATTTAAGTTGAAGGAGAAAAGTAATTATATTCAGTCAATACTTGGCAGCAGTCAGCATGAAGCAATGGATCGTGGTGCCTTCCCATCTACCTTCTGATCCTGATCCAGTTGAATGGACAGGCATCTATGGGTAAAAATTAACAGTAAGGAGAATCAGGGAAAAAAGACTGTGTATTTGCCTTTGTTTGAAAATTGTGGTTTTAAGCTATAAAAGAAAGAAAAAGCTTTTGGGGTAGGTCAGGAAGATAAGAGGTCTAATGTAGAATTTTTTAAATGGTTTTATTATGTTTCTTATTTTTGGATAATATTTCCTGAATGCCCTAACTGTGCATTTTTCCATTTAGATACCTGTCATTAGACTAATCTTGTAAACAGGATCAGTCTCTAAAGATAGAAAGAAAGGCTGTCTTATGTTGTAGAGCCAGGGGTGTGTATTCTATTTCATTTATTAAAAGCAGTTGGGGAGATGCTTTTATTTATCTCTTGTAACTCTGGAGGGAGAGGGGCGGATACCAACTGTTAAAACCAGGTGTGGCATTGTTTCTTATCTCTTTCACCACCTGTCCTCCCTCCAGGGGAATATTTTCTGCTAATAGACCATTAAGACACTCCTAAAAGCGCACATCCCCAAAATAGAACGCCCACGTTCCATCATCCTATTGTGAGATGCTCCACCCAGTGTGGGGAGCCAACCATTCCTACCTGGATAAAACAGACACAGGAACAAGAAAGGATCCAGCTTCACCCGATTCCCGGAGGAAGACTCCACCCCTTCTCACCATCACTGGACCCTTGTTCTACAGGATCATCTCTACTTCAGCAGAACAATATCTGCCACTCCAGGAGGACTCACTTTTGGACTGCTTCCAACACCCTGACCAACAGGGTGTCAGGTTGTAGCTCTTCTCTGTCAGGGTTTTCCAAAATTGTTGTTTGTTTGTTTGCTGGTTTGGTTGGGTGGTTTTGTTTTTCTACTACATTTGAATTGTTAATATTCCTAGTAAAGAACTGTTATTCCTATTCCCAAATCCCTGCCTGAAAGCCCTTAATTGCACAATTATAATTTGGTGGAGGTGAGGGGTTTCCATTCTCCATTCTAAGGGAAACTCCAGCTTTCCCTGGCAGATACCTGTCTTTCCAAACCAAGACAAGGCACTAAAATACGTCAGGACTCATTGCTTCAGGATGATTGCTGCAAATAATTGACTGAATATATGTGCTATTATTTTTAATGTAAGTATTAATTCTACATAGTTCATAGAATCAGAGAATGTCAGGACCTTGGAATGGATTTCAAAGATGACCTAGTCTCAGCTTCCTTCACCAGGGGAAGAAGCATCTCCCATGAGATCAGGTTGCTCAAGGCCTTGTTCAACCTGGCTTTAAACTCTGCCAGGGTTGGAACATCTACAGCTTTCCTGGGCAACCTAATCCAGTGTTTCACCATCATCACAGTAAAGAATTTTTTTTTCCTAATATCTAACATAAATTTCCTCTTTTTCAATTTGTACCATTTCCTCTCCTTTTCATGTCCAGGTTTGAGCTGTCTTCTCCAATGCATAAGGTTTAAAGGAAAAATATTGTTCATACAGTCTGGTCTGCCTACTGTAAGAGAATTCTGCTTTCCAGAGGAAGATACGAACAAACACCCTTTTGGATTTGTAAGAAGAAGAATGTATAAATGTACCTCCTGTTTTATTGACAATAGTAATGTAAGTCCTCATACCCTTTAAGGAAATATCTTCACTAACAAAACAATTTTGTGTTTTAGCTGAGTCTCTCTGCTAAAACAAAGCAAGATACATAGAGCAGGAGTAGAGGTTTGGTGTAAGAATCACATTTTCTTTTACCAAAGCAAAAAACTTAACAATGGAGTACATCAAAGAACTGGCAGTGCTTCCCAATAAAAATGCTAAGTACTGTGTTTATTCATCTGAACTTATTTCTTTGGTTACAGACAGAGAATAAAGACTAATCACGTAAGGTTAAAAGTCAGACTAGGAAGAAAGAAGATTATTTTGCCTTTAGAAATTCATGGATTTTCAAACTGTTTTAAAGTTACAGGATCTAATTAGTATCATTCATACTTCACATAATCCTTTGTAGTTTCTTCAAAAGGGACCTCACTTGTTGGTTTTCCATGCCTTTGAGAAAATTCTGACTGTTACAAAAAAGAGAAAGACTCCTGTTTATATGAAAAGGAGAGTATAAAAGGCAGGGAAGAGTATCAAAAAACAGCTTGAAGTCTGATGATGGTTATAAAATCAGAAATAAAGTTTAACTAATAAACTGAAATCGAAAGGCAGTTGGAGAAGTAATAAAAAGCAAATGAATATTATCTGTTGGTAGCTCTATGTACAGTGATTTCCCCAAAATAAGAAATGAATAAAAAATGAGAAATTTATGCAATTCTACATTAGGTCTATTTTCTTCCTGACTTTCACAAAAACATTTTATTTCTTTTTAAATAGTTTAAAGCTAGAGTTTTCAACAAAGAAAAATATGCTAACATATAGAGTTCTGCTGATTTAGGAAATCAGTGTAATTTTTTTTTTTTTCTGCAGCACTGTTTGGGAACAAATCCTACTGCCCTGACACAGTAAAATAATTTGCTTTATCTCATTTGCTTGGAGAGTGGTCTGCTTTCATTTAGTTCAATGGCTGGTGCCGATAGCATCATGTTTAAAATATAGTGCTAAAGATAGAGTCTTTATCACATGTATGGTTGTGCTAAAGCAATACTTTTTATGATATCTGATTCTGGAAAGAAGCAAGTCTACAACAATAAGAATTCTACAGAATAAAACAGTTTATGTCCAAAAATTAATCTTCCTAGAGCATTTTAACTTGAACATCTATCTCCCTGTTCAAAATGGTATCTTAAGAGAATTCAGAATTGCTCCAGGCTTCTCATTCTGCATACGGAGATCCAAGTCTTCATAAAGAAATCTGTTGGATGATCTGCAACATATTCAGCAGATAAATATAAAATGCTTGCTCTCATCATTGATCTTTCTGACTGGCAGATGAAGTATAAACAGAATGATTCTTGTCTGATGGCTTATTATATATTTACATGAGGATGATCAAGAAGAAAGCTCCCTTTAATTAAATGGTGGGACCCTGTGGGGTCTCCTGCACACTTGATTTCCCCCAGAGCAAGTAATTTAAATCCTATGAATCATTGAAGCTCAGTATGCCTGTTGGGTTTTGACAAGTGTCTCAGTGTCCCACAGAGGCTAAAGCAAATGCAGGTTGAATGTATATTTTTCCAAAAATGTGAGTGCTGTGCAGCTTTTTATCTACATTTCTAATTCTTTTTTCTAAATATAAGGAACCAGAGATAAGACATTCATAGTAAATCGCTAAAGTGAGGCAAATTAGGTGAAAAACAGCACTATGATATCAATTATAACTTTCTGACACACTTTTTTAACATGCATTCAATGAGCTGCATGTCAAAATAAATATGAAATTCTAGAGCTTCAGGCCCCAGTATTTTCTCATCTGTTCTTGTTAAGTCATTATCACAGTTCCATCACCTCACAAGAAGAAAGACATTGAGGTTCTGGAACAAGTCAGAAGAGAAGGTCAGTGAAGCTGGTGAAGAGTGTGAAGCACAAGTCTGATAATGAGTGGCTGAGGGAGCTGGGATTGTTTAGCTTGGAGCACAGGAGGCTCAGGAGAGATCTTATGTTTCTGGAAATACCTGAAAGGAAGTTGTGGTGAGGTGGGAGTCAGTTTCTATTAAGGTAACAAGTGACAGGACAAGAGAAAATGGTCTCAAGATGCAGTAGGTGAGGTTTAGATTGGATGTTGGGGTAAATTTCTTCATGGAAGGGGTTGCAAATCATTGAAACAGACTGAGAAGGGAAATAGTGGAGTCACCATTACTGAAGGTGTCAAAAAATGAGGCGACATGGCACTTGAGGACATGATTTAATGGTTAACATGTTGACAGTTGGACTTGATAATATTAAAGGTCTTTTCCAACATTAAAAAAATCCATTAATCCGTGATTGCAAACTTACAGGAGTTACTCAGGACTTACAATGATAAAACAGCTGTCCCATTATTATTAACTTTAACTTTTTTTTCCCCCAGCAGACAGAATATATTCAGTAATATCAGTACCTCAGTTCTGATGAGCTAGTGATTGAAAGACAGAAATAGTAAGATTCTCCAGCATACACAGTGCTACATGGATGTTCGCTTTAGAAAGCATTTCAGAAGTTATTCAGCACAGTTGATAGAAAGAGGAAAAGCAGATTGTACAGTCTCTGCTGCTAAACGTCTCTAAGAATAGATTAATTAAATTTCTCTGAGAATCAACATAGGTAAAGTTAGGACAGCAAAATGAAGCAGATTCCCTCTTGCTATCTTCTAAAAATAATTTTCCATGCTTTATGTGATTAAGAATTACATTTCTCACAAACCTTGAGTATGGATGGGTGTTGTATTCCTCTGGGGAATGGTTTTTCCCCGGAGACCCCCTAAAACCTGTAACCATGTAGTTTGACCCTTCCTTCCTATCTTGACCCTATTGGTTCAGGTCCAGCTATCTTTTCCTGAGCAGCAGACTAGATAAGATCCTGTTCTTCCTTGTTCTGTCTCTTTCTCCCCTGGAATCCTTCAAGAATAAAGCCTTGGACTAATCCTGGAGGTGAGAGCCTCTTTTGGAATCTTTTGTCCTGGACCTGAGATATTCCTATAAAGCCTCTCAAAAAACTGAGCTAGCCACAGGAGCCCGGGGGGTGTACGGGGGACACTTCAGATGAGGCTTTGAGTTTGGTCTCATGGAAAGTGACACTGTCCAGGATGGTTGGAACTAGATGAGCTTTTAAGTTCTTCCCAATCCAAAAAAATATTCTATGATTCTGTCCTATGAGAGAAAATCCATAAAGAATAATTCGTGAACTCAGGCAGAGGCCCAGACTGTGAGATTTGTTTGGAACAGCACTAGGAATATCAGTGCCATTCATCTTAAGGACAAATCACAAATCAGTCATTTGCACAGTTTCCCTTAAATTACCACAGGACTGTCTACACAAGAGCTTAGTTATTTGCCTATAGCTCTCTAAAATGCCATTTCCTTAGAATCTCAAAGAATGTCTTGATTTCAAAATAATCCCAAACAGCATGAGAGACAGAAATGCCTGGAGGTGATAAAAATTGAGAGAGTGAAATGGGTAATGAAACATTAGAGAGTCTAAATCTACTTCTTTTAAGGATACTGGGACAAATAACCAATGAACCATTCAGTAGGCAGAAAGGAAAAGAAGCCAAATTTTGCACGAGTGTGTTTCTCAAAGTTGGTCTGTTATGCAGATTCTCCATTGTCAGTGATGGGTAAATTTGTCTAGGGAGCTCGCTATAAAAGGGTGCACTTCTAGGTCCTACTTCTCTACTAATTTGTCTGTTTTCATTAAACTTGAAAGGATTTGCTTTTCACTTAGATACTTTATTTGGTAGAAATCTGTAAGATGTAACAGACAGACACACAGGATGATCCTTTGGTTGCTCCCTGATGAATTGAGTATGAAAAAAAGAGAACAAACCAGGATTTATAGAGGGTATTATTAAATGAAATATGATAGTGGCCATTTCCTGAGATGAACTGTCACATTACAGCCCATGTTCACCCCAATAAACTATCCCAAAGGAGGTACTCATAGGCAAGAAATATCCACAAATAAAGTGTCTACAAGTATTTGATAATTCTCTAAACAGATTTATGGATTTTTTGGGCGAGCTTAGGCCAAAACAATGGCAGGAACCATTTTAGCAACTTAAGTGACTGGGTTCCTGTGTATAGAAATAGTCTTTTCAGAATTTAATTTGTTAATATAAGTATAGGCAGCACCTGATACACATTTTTTAAGTCTAAGAATTTATTTCAAAAGTTTTACTGACTTCATGACTACTATGTCATGCAATTTATTCCACTGTTAAGTTTTTAGGATGCATATAAGTTCACAGTTCCATTAATTTCTCAACTTGCTGATGATGGAGCAATAGCACTGACTCAGTGGTGCCAGAGGTGCGTTCTCTATGAAGTTGTGTAGCATAATCCACGATTGTTAGCATCTTCTCTGATTTACTTTGTTGATGTTCTCTCTTAGAAACATGCCCTTATGTGTAAAACAATCATCAGTTCAGATTATTTTTTTTTTCTCATTCACTGGGTTTCACTGGACATGAAATGTTCCTTTGATAGGAGTCACATTTTGGTCCATTTTGTCAACGTTATGATAATGACACAAGTGTGCCACCATATAAAACAAAACAAAACAGTTCAAGAGAAGTTGTGATGATGAAGAAAATCAAGGAAAATGGAACTTAAAATTGCCCCAACAAAACAAAACAAACAAAGAAAAAACTCAACCAAAAACCACCACCACAACAACAACAACAAAAACAATATAGCTTGATCAGCATAGCATCTAAAAAGCAATCTATAGAAAATACAGAAAGTATTTTAAGAATATTTTCCTAAAAGACAAACTTGATGGGAAAGTTTTTTTCTTGTTTTAATGTGAGCAAGCAATAATTGTCACATTGCCTTTCCATTGGTTTTACCTAAAACCTTTTGGAATGGTAGTAATTATCTGAAACCATTCCAGAAGCTCTTGATAAAAATGTTTTTTCACCAGTTAAAATAAGCAGTAGCTTGAAACACCAACTAGCACCAAGTTCCCAGCTAGCAGAAATTGCCACTGCTCTACTGGCTTCCAGGAGCGCAGATTAAACAAAATGTTATTAGCCCACTAGCACTAAGGTTCTTAAAAAATTGTTTAAATTCATTAATGTTGCTTTGGAACTAGTATGTATGAGTTTGATGCACTTATTCTCTTAATTATGATGACATTCTATGCTTTATCCTTTCTCTAATGGAAAATAACCTTAGTTAAATAAAAACATAATCACATGCTGTGTACACCTCTTGAAATCTGAAGTCACTTTTTGTTGCTCAAAAGTATTTAGAAAATTTTCTCTGTAATATCTAGAGAGAAACCAAAGTCAACGAGACTCAGTATGAGTTATTTCCCTGAGACTACACAATGCTGATGACTTTTATTATTTTAACATTTTCTTTCTCCTGAAGGAAGGAGAATAGATGCCATCTGGGCAACACTTATTTTATACAATCATATAACCCAGTACAGGCTTTTCAATAAATGACCCTGTATCTCTTAAAATGAGGGAAAGTCACATTTGAGTCTGGCTTGGGGAAGCTTTGAGAAGCAGTAAAGATGAATGGGAGAGAGAGCTGAGTATGACTCTCCAACTGGCTGTAAGTAGCTGTAAGTAGCTTTCTGACACGTATAGAGCCCATAGGAATGGTGATACATCATAGAAGAGTCCATGCATTCTCTGAAATGTGCTCTTGTTGGAATGTCCCTGCCTTGTTGAAAAGTCTAGAGGGTTGCAGGGATGCTAAAGAGAGATTTCAATACTTTGGTGCTCTGTTTCCTCTATGTTACCTTCTGGTACTTTCAAAAAATGGCACCTGTTAAAAGAAAAAGTAGCCAAGGACAAGGCAGTGTGGTGATGCTTTGCACAGGTTACTTTGAAAAGTGCCACACTACAGAGATTCTGTCACTCTTGAATGCCCTGGGTGGAACCTCAGCTCTTTTGCACCTAGCAGGTTCCCTGTAGAATGGAGTCAGAATTACATTACATTGTCCAGTGCTATTGTCCTAAATACTTAATGGTACATTATAGTACAAAATGTGTGAACATATATTGATTGTTTAAAGTATAAGACACTAATAACTTCTTTTGGTTTGACATGAACTTACATAAATGTTTTTGGGGTTTTTTGTTTGTTTGTTTGGGTTTTTTTGCTTTTTTTAAAATTTTTTTCTCTATTAATGAAAAATCACATAATTAAATGAGAATTTTAAAATTAGTCTGCATTGCTAAGCTATGCAAGACTGGATTATCTCTGAGTCTTGATAATGCAAATTATACATGAAATACATTTGTCTTTGTACTTAAATATTCTAAAGCTTAATCAATGCAACAGCCTTGTCCCTTGAGATAGGGTACATAAGAAGCTTTGTAAATGATATTTCATTTGACTAGGACAGGACATTCATCCTCCTGAATTATATTCTGGTGCAAAGAAAATTATTAATTTAATGGAATATATGCATATTTGCTACCTCTGTTATTAATGCATAGCTGGGAGAGGCCATCATCTTTAATTTTTGCAGGAGATGAGTGGAGACCCCCACAGCTTAATTCTGAGTTGCAAAGACAGCTCAATAAGATTTTCTGACTCTTCTCCCTTATAAACCTGCTACTGAGTCAGTGCTATTGCTTATACTAATATGTAAACCACAAGAGAAATATAGTCTAAAATATTTTGGGTGATTATTGAACTAGACTAGCACATACATGCACTAGTCTGTTTCTGTATGAAATTCAATGTATTACACTGGTTGAAGGTACAGAGTATTTCCAGGTACTTCCACAGTATTTCTGCATCTCCTGCCAAGAGTAGATAGAGCTAGTTGTANAAAACAAAAAAAAAAAAAAAAAAAAAAAAACCCCAAAAAAAAAAAAAAAAAAAAAAAAAAAAAAAAAAAAAAAAAAAAAAAAAAAAAAAAAAAAAAGTAGCTTTGTTAAACAGTGCTTGGAAAGACAAACACCATGATGAGTTCTGTAAAATGGCGATAGGATTATAAATTGTATTATTCTGTGCTTTCCAAACCACTGTTATAGATAAAACCCCTATATTTTTAAAGTTTTAAAAGTGTTATTATGTGATTTATGGTTAATCCTGATACAGAAAAGAGCACAAAGGCACAGTGACGAGGAGAAGATCCCCAATAAGAGACATAAGCCCCAGCTGCTTTTCAGATTGTCCTAGGAGACCCTCAGGAATAGTTTCCAGGTGTCACATTAGAAAAAATAACAGGCAAGAAAGGCCAAAGTGTTTGGTAAGGAACAAGCATGGGGTGAAGGGATAAAATTATGAAAGGGGCTGGTCATACATAAACAGGGAAATGGGCTCTATGCCTGATAAACACAGTCCAACCTGTCTCCTTATTAATTTCCATTTCTAGCTGTTTTCCTGCGTGAGGGACTCTATATCACTGTGCTTGTGTGTGTATGGGTGTATGCTGGCAACTGGACCAAGGATCAGAACCTGAGGCCTGTCTGTCTGTGGTGTCAGTGGCTGGACAGACCAAAGCATGTGTCCTTTGTGTCTGTGTGTATGACGGAGCATGACTGTAAGCCAGGATCAAGCTAGGATGCTCAAAGAGAAGTATGAGGGGCTTGGGAGCCAGTTATTGGAGTGGCCATAAATCTATGCTGAATAGCAGGAAAACTGATGTGGTCTGTTGGAGGAAGCACTGCTAGACAGACTGAGTGGCTTGGGACAACCACTGTCCTTAGTAGGTAGGACATACTTACGTATATAATATGAATACTCCCATGTTGTATATGTATATGTTTCTCACTACTGGACCTTCACCATGAATTGCCAAAGAAGATCAGACTAATCCATTTGTGCCATCTCTGTTTGCATGAGTGTTTTCCTCTGTCTCAATTTGTGTGGTCAGCTGTGTATGTTTGTGCATATTTGGTAGTGTGACTGTGCCTATCCAGGTTTGAAGGATTTGTGGTCGTCCTTGCTTTTGACTTGACCTGAGGACATGAGGTTGCAGCAGCCTCACTTCTTTTTGCCTGTTCAATTCAGATGCCTCTCAAACAAATACCTTGCTATTGGCTGCATGTGTCACTTCAATATGTTTGTGTTTGTAGGGTGAGCAATTGCTTGGTAGGCGAGGCTCAAAGAAATATACTAAATGGCATTGTATGGTTGGCAGTCAGATACAAGTGGGCTTACCCAAAGCTCTGTTTTAGGGACAGTGTTCTTTAAGGTTTTTATAAATTATCTGGATGCATGTACCTTAAGTAAATTTGGTGATGACATTAAACTAGGAGCTGTAGACTCCATGGAGAGTAGAGAGAAGATACAGAGAGATCTGTACAGACTGTAGAGCTGGACAATCACCAACTGTATAAAATTTAACATGAGCAGGTTCTTGTTTTTCCACTTGGGGTAGAAAAATCACATTTACATATAAAAGTTGGGGAACAAGAAGCTAGAGAGCAGCCCTGTAGAAAGAGATCTGGAAGTCCTGGTCAATGGCAAATTGAATGTGGGTCAACAACAGGCCTCGGTAACATCAAGCACAGCATCAGTAGCTGGTTGAGGGAGAGGATTATCCTACTCTACATTGCACAGGTCCAGCCTCACCTTGAGTACTGTGTGCAGGTTTGGAATCCAAAATATTAGAAGAGCATCACACTCTTACATTGTATCAAAAGGAGAGGGGCTGAAAACTTTCAAGGGCAAGATTTATGAGGGGCAGCTAGGAACACTTGGTTTGCTCAATTTGGAGAAGAAAATCTGAGACGTGACCTCATCACAGTCAACAGCTTCTTCAGGAGAGCAGTGAAAAGGGAGGTGTGGATCTCTCCCAGGTGACCAGTGTTAGGACACAAGGAAATATAATTAAGCCATGTCATGGAACACTCAGGAAAGATGGGATACCAGGAAAAGGTTCTTCATGGGGAGGTGGTTATTCATTGGAAAAGGCTCTCCAGAAAAACGACCCCGAGCCTGTTGGAGTTCAAGGAGTGTATGGACGGTGCTCTTAATCATATACTATAGTTTTTAAGGTAGTCCTGTCAGGAGTGGGGAGGTGGACTCAGTGTCCTTTAAAGGTCCCTTTTGACTTCAAATATTCTATGATTCTGATAAGGAAACACACAAAAGCTAAAGAATCATTTCAAATCCCACAGGTGATGCATTTATTTGCTTTTATTTACTCCATGTTTTTTCTCCCATCATCTTCTGCATCCTCATCACATCTTTTTCACACGATCTCCTAAAAAAAAAAATCCACAACAAGGAATAAGTGGGATTCTGTGAAGAAGATAAGAAAAGTGTAAGGAAAAACTAAATTTCATCAGAAATTTTCAGCTACGGGATGGACTGACATATTGCAGAGAAAGGGGAGCTCATTCAGCTTCCATTTATCATTGTTGAAAAGGCATGCAGTTGCCTATCACAGCAGCACGACTGAGAGAAATTATAGTTTTGAAATTTGTTTCTATTAAGAGAAATAATCCACAGATGATGGAAGCAAGAACTACAAGAGCACAAAAAGGATGAAGGAAACATTTCATTTGAACATAGTTACATGTCAGTATATGAAGCCAAGCAGCCCTCTGTGAGGATACTAGAACAAGATTTGGGTAACCTCAGTTCCATGTTCTTGCAGAAAATTCTCATTATCAGCAGGCTGCTCACCATGGAGTGGTTTTAATCTTTCTTCCAGCCCTTAGAAATTTATGCTTCAAAGTTTTGGGGAAGGGAGAGTTCTCTCAGTGGTCAATGTAATTTCTTTTTCTGCTTGAGTAAAGACACAATTTCATATTTGCAGCTGCCTACTGAATGGCAAATAATCTTGACATGGTGTTGGTATTCATTAAAATAATCTAAATTAATGCTTATGCTAAGGCTAATTTTTGATCACTAATGTTTTGGTTTAAACCCAGCCCACAACAAAGCCCCACACAATCCTGCACTCACTCCCTCCACCAGCAGGATGGGGAAACAAATCAGAAAAACAGAGAGAAAACCTGTGGGTTTAGACAAAGACAGTTAAGTAGGTAAAGCAAAAGCCACTCACACAAAGAAAGCAAAACAAGGAATCCGTTCACTGCTACCCATGGGCAGGCAGGTGCTTAGCCATCCCCAGGAAAGCAGAACTCCACCACAGGTAGTGACCTGGAAAGACAAATACCATCACTCTGAACCTGTCCTCTTTCCTCCTTCTTTCTCCAACTTTATATGCTGAATATGATGACATACAGTATGGAATATCTCTCTGGTCAGTTAGGGTCAGCTCTCCCAGCTGTGTCTCCTCCGAGCTCCCTTGAGCACCCCCAGCCTATTTGCTGGTGCAATGGGGTGAGAAACAGAAAGGTCCTTAACATTGTGTAAATAATTAAAATATCCCTGTGTTATCAGCAATATCTGGGTCACAAATCTTAAACACGGGCCCTTACCAGCTAGTAACTCTATCCGAGTCAAAACCAACACAGCAGATTGCAACTATATTCCAACAATGCTGTGCTTTGCACTCATCTAAATAATCTTCTTCCTTACTTTCATCGGGCATCTGCCTCCCAGTCATGCTACAGTTTTGCCAGTGTACTTACTGTGTCTGCACATGAGGAGCATCTGCTCACCCAGACGTGTTGAACATGGATCGTATTACTGCATACTACTGATTGCAGAAACAAGGCTGGCAGGAGGCTCTAGACCTGGCCTGAATCTCTTCAGCCATCTGGTGCTTGCTGGCTTTGTAATCCCAGACCATGCCAAGATTTATAACAAAAGCATTGGTTTTACAGATAAAAACAATTGACAATAGTGTTTTTTTTGCACAGGAATGCAAAAATCAGAGAGCATAGTTTCTTTCTGCTGACAGTTTCCTCCAGTCCCATCTGGTATTCTGTGTGCTCTGATTGAACCCATATACCATTAGAGGCAGTGACACATGCTAACAGTTGCTAGAGTTGTGATCCAAATACAACTAACAAAGTCTTTCCTGAATTGTAACTTCGTGCCACTTGGATGTCTTCTATTTTTATGCCTGAATCTGAAAGTTTCTTCCCCTTCTGTATTTTAAATACTTTTTTTTTTTTTCCAAGATTCCATGATGAATTTAATTACAGCAGACAGATAATCAGGGGTTCCAGTAGGATTTCAATTTGTAGATTGTATGTGAGTTACTTTGAATCATTTCATTATATTACGGAAGGTTTTATTCCTGGAACTACACGATTAAAATGATTGTCTTTTGGGGTGGAAAAAACCAAAACCTTACCTTCTGTCTTTCTTTTCTCATCCATTTAAAGTACTGTTCTACAGATTTTTAAGAAAATATTCTGATATTTTCATATATGCTTCTCCAGCTTAATCATTGCTGAGTACATGACCTGGATAACATATCAATTTAATTTCTGCAATACTTATTCAATCCTAGGTAAAAAGACAGATGTAATACAAATTCTTTGCCAGATAATATATTATCCTGCAAACTTCTTGAGATCAGTGAAAAAAGATTTTTATATTGCTACTTGTATGCTACTTCCTGATGAGCCCCAGATACAGTGAAGATCCTTATGTGTGACTCCTACTTAAGATTAGCCCATTTGTTTCATATGAGAAAGGGCTGAAATTGCCTGACCTATTTTTATTAACTTTTTTTCTCCCTTAACTCTAAGAAACTTTTCTCCTTTTCTTTTTTCTCTTACCCTTCCTATTCTTCCACATCTAGCTATCGATTTACAATCGCTGCAGGGCCAGCATTTCTCAGAATATATAACAATGGGTGATGTTTAATCAAAAAGCAAATAATATAGGGAACAAAGGCTTCAAAATCAAGCTTTTGTGATAAAATCCCGGTGAAAAAATTCTGTCATGGCACACTATAAAATGCAGGTGTTTCACAGAGTGGATGTTCAATCAACATTACACAATGTCTCTTGCAGAGAGGATGGCTTCTCCTACAGTGGAATTGCTAACTCCAGGGCCTGGCAGACTTGCATTCACACACCTGTTTTACCTGCCCTACTGTGACCAATGGGAAGTCATTTGTCCATTCTGTCCCCTTGCTCTCTATGAGTCTCCTTTTGTGGTTGGGTTTGGGGGTTTTTTGCTTATTTTGTTGTTTGTTTGTCTTAATGGAGAGGGAGTAATTTGGAAAGCTATGCCTTGGACCCACAGCAACAGCTTTTGCTTTTACTCTGCACTGGACTGAACACATTCATGGAGGCAAGAGATACTACATTTCTTCATCCTCTGACATTTTATTTCTTTAGCTATGATGGGCTTGGTAGAAACCCTGTGTTTTCCAAACTCCTTTAAAGACAGCAAATTACAGTAACTTAGGAAAACAGTAAAATCAAAACATTTTTTAGCCAGCAAGAGCAATATATTACAAGAGAAAAAAGGATTTAAACAAAAAATGGATCTGTCTCACTGCAATCTCTCCTGCCAGTCTTCTGTAAACGCACCTTTGCTCAATTATCTTTGTTCCTGAGTTGGAGAAGAGATTTTACTTTATACTCTTCCTTTAATGGGGAATCTGTGGAATCATGTGCATCTCTCAGTGCCTCAAAAAAGAAAAGAGCAAATTTTGGAGTTCTTCAGGAAACTAATTTGAGAAGAAATACAGTGAAATGGCTGTTAATATTGGCATGTGGGGGTTATAAGTGCATGTTCATCACCAATTAAAGTGAAATGTATTAGCCTTTATGTCTGCAGGTGACATCTCAGGTGAATTTAATTACTTCAGCAGTGTTTAGTTTTTTTTCAGGTAAATGTCTGTAAGACCAGATAGCACCAGAATGACAAAAGTAACTCATGTTGATATTTTATAAGGTCTCTGATGGGCAAACACAATGTGCATGAGTCTTTTAAATGGTGCTTTCTTTAACCTCTACATTTCTATTTGCATTTAATGCAATTATATATTTCTCAGAATCAGTCGCTATATAGCTGGCCAGAATAGAATGATGTTCAAGAGAGATTGCTGGCATTTTTAGCTAAATTTGTATCAGTTTTGAACATAAGTTGTAAAGGCTCAAGTGCTAGAAGAATTGCTAGTGAGATGTTCACTATTAATGCTTCAGGTTACACAGGATGAATCATCTTATTCTGACTGAGAACACTGCAGTGATAACATTATCCCTCAGTAAAATAAGAACACATTTTAACTTACTGTCACTTGACAAAGCTGATATCACAGACTTTCACCTCTGCAGTGTTTAGAAGAAAGTTATTTGGTGGGTTTTTTGTGGTTGTTTGGGTTTTTTTTGTTGTTGTTTTGTTTTGTTTTTTGTTGTTGTTTTTTTCTTGGATAATTTCTGTGGAAAAATGTATATGTTGAGAAATAGGTTATTTTATCCTTCAGACACAATGAATAGTTTTGTTCAGCTCTCAACTCAATGTTCTCTCTCTCAGGCAATAGTACTGCCTGTGAATTATGTGAAAAGGTGAAAATGCACTGGTTTCTATCTTTGCATTATCAAAATATTGTAGATGTCTGATATCCACTGCCTATTTTTCTATACATATATGTAGAAAGTATGTGAATTAATGTATGGTATTACCATATACAGTATTTCTATAGTGAAAAACATAGCTGAACCTTTTTATTTTTACATTATCTTCTATGCTGGCAATATTATTAGTAACATACATTACAAACTACTTCTTAGACGTCCAGAAATGAGGGAGACTTGGGAGGTAGAGAAATACCTACACATGCCCCAAGAAGAACATAAGCCATTGAAGTTCATTCATTTAACGTTTTCTACTAGCTATGGTAATTTGAGAAGTTAACAATTTCTTTTTAAACCTTTGATGGCTTGTTATAGCCCTATCAGCCCTATCCAGGCATTGCATTTTAAAATTGGTTCAAGTAAAACTAGTATTCTGTGTTTAAAACAGAAGGGGTTTTTAACATTTTTCACCAATTGGTGGTTGCTCCAAGAGGAAGAAATGAAAACGTGGTATATAATATCTTTACCTACCACACTTGACAGAATCAAAAATGAGCAGTTGGTTGGCAGCAGATGAAACACAAAACCCTCTCCTTTGCTCTTTTTTTTTGCAGCGTTATTTCAAGGGTGAAACATCATACCAAGTTTGAGAAACAAATTGCTAGGGTTAGGGTGAAATGGCCGTACAAGAATGCCCCTTGACTGAAAAACCATAAATTATCCTGCAGAGGATCCCAGATATTAATAGTAGCTGAGAGAGGGGAGCTGAAGGGTAAGATGTATCACTAGATAGATGATATTTCCAACAGTACAGTTCATTATTTGATCTAAAATTCTGATGTTTTCTACACAAAGTTTCATTTAGGATTTTGTTATTCAAAGAAGGAGTACTGCTTTGATAAAGTAAAACAAATCCAAACACCCCTTTACAGTTTCACAGAGGTAGTGATTCTGTTCAATCTAGGAAACCCTACATTGAAACCTCACCTTTCCAAGCAATTTGATTTAAACCAATAGTAATATTTAGAAACAAAATGCTCAAATAATTTAAAATCTGTGAGTCAAATTCCCTGCTCTGACAAAGATGCACTCAAGCAATCCTTAACACAGAAAGTGAAAATTAGAAAATATCACTTTTTAATTTGATCTTTATGAAATACTTATCTGTTTCAGACAACTAACATGGGCTAAGGTATTATAGAACGTCTTTAAAATTGTATATTTTTATTTCTGAGAGAGAACCTAGAGGTGTTGAAAACTGCATGGAACTGATATACCAGAGGCATAAGTATATAATCCAAGAATTTACTGATAGGTGATTTCAATAAATCCACCAGCAGTCAGATTAGAGAGAAGGGGAATGATGATCTGAGGATATGTTTTACTTTTGACATTGATAATTCATGCATGTAAAGTGATTTGGATTAAAATAAGATCAATATGAAATATTTGTGCTTAATTATCCAGCATAAGAGAATGGACTCAAAGGTGATTGAATGTCTTCACTTCTTTAGTGAAGATACAAATAGTCTTACATGGGGATCTTTGACCAAAGACAAACTAAAATTAAAACTATTAATTCTTATATTAAACATCTGCAGTACGACTAAAAAAAAAAAAAACACCAATACTGTTATAATCACAAAAAATATGATATTTCAAAAGCTGTCAAAAAAAAAAAAAAAAAAAAAAAAACCAAAAAAAAAAA